>CAIGRP010002154.1:0-15954 GCA_903798385.1 Fraxinus cuspidata
TTTTTTTTTTTTTTTTGTTAGGCTTACTTATTATACGCTTTTGCCTCTTCTTGTCTGAGTGCTAATTTAAATAAGCAGACGACGAAGCATTTTTGTAGGAGTAATTGATAGTCAAAAAGATATTTTTGTTGATTGTTACTACGCGGTCTATCTAGCTATGTCCTAGGATGTTTAGGCCTTGAAAACTTGTGTACCAAACAGTTTCTTTGGCTGAGGTAGTGGTTGTGGCACTTCCCTTCATCCTTGCTTTTTAGGAATGAGGATGTTTGATGAATATAATTTCTCTTGGAACTTTTTCCTCCTTTCTATTGACCCGCCTGGAATAACACTTCAGTTGGATTCTATACCTTTGATGGTAATTTGATATTGGGGGTTATGAATCTTGACTTTTCTTTGGTTAATTTAATGATAGTCGTGGCAAATTGAGTTTATCGAAGTTAATGTTATTACTGATCAAGCCTTGTACTTTACATGAAATTAGACTTTAGTATATGGGAACATCAGATGATATAACTTGTCAACCCTTCTTATTTTCCTTTAAAATTCTCCTTTTATATTTGCTTCATTATGCTAGAGTATACTTAGATAAATTTTAATACTTGATACCAGTGTCTTAAGAAATCTAACACATAAGATGTTTTGCCTCCGTGAGGCGTTACAAAAGCCTCGAGATGCTTAGAAGAGATACTAATAAATTAATTAAAAAAATCTTTAAAATCCAAAACTATTCTAATAATGACCGTAAAACCATCTAAAAAATCCATAATAGAACTTTGTAACGAGGTTAATTCTTTTGCAACTAGAAACAAAGTTTTTAAATACATAAAGCAGTAATCATGTAACACGGCCACTATTTCACAACTGGAACCAAACCAAATGAAACGATTCACCCACTATTTAGGAATTCCTTTTTTTTGCTTTGGCTTTAAAATGAAATGTAACTCAGCTAGAAGAACAAAATAAACAGTGCCAAAAACAAGTAAAATATAAAGAAGAAGAATCAACATGCATGTTGCTAGTTATTATCTGCCATTAAAATGTTGCAACTTCACTTGGAAGATCACACTTCAGTTGAGGAATAGAGTGTTCGAGCAGGTCAAGCTCTTCGACCATTCTCTTCTCTTATCTCCAATTTTTTCTTTTTTAGTTTTTCAGGATTAGGGTGTGAATAAAACAATCCAAAAATCCTTAAAATGTTCTAGGTTATGATAACTAGATCAAAAAGTTGAGGCCGGCGAAGAAGTATCCGAAAATGCAAGCTAAAGGAACTCAAAGCATAAATCAAGGCACATGCCCCACTAAGTGAATGATTGGCAAAGCTTTCTTAAGGTTATATGCTGGTCAAACATCACTTCTCTCACACATTCCCTAGGACCCTTAACTTTTATGGACACTTTCCGTAGGACCCACAACTTATAATCTACAAAAAGATTTACCAAACATACACTAAGTTCATGGCCTAAGCCTTGTCAAACGGAATTCGAAGTGTAATCATTTTGAGTTTCTAATGAACACCTCGTACTAGTTATGCCTCAGGTGTAAGGCTCTTGCTCCTTTGAAAATGATATTCTTTACTTGGTTTGAGTTAAGACATTATATGTGGTTGCAAGTGCAAAGATTTATCAAGCCACCTTCTTCTGATATGTGCTTCACTACAAGACCCGTGATCACTTATTTCTCATATAGAGAAGATTTTTTCCTGTTACTTATACATTCTTTGTTGTTTACAGTGTCAACAGGCTACATAAGTTTGGTAGATTTGGCTCGCTACTTATTAGTAAGAGCAGTGATATAGGATTTTACTTACCTGTTTTTGGTATGTGGGGTGTGTGTGTGTTGGGGGTGGGGTGGGGTGGTTTCTTTAGTTCGTATTATTACCTTGAGTTAATACAATAACATTGAGATGAAGATCATGCGTCAAGTTCTTATATCCTCATTGATTTGTTCAACATATATATTCTGTTCTATTCCTATGATTAGGACCTGTGATTAGATAACAGTCTGTTCTTCCATTGGACAGGAAGTATTGCTGGAGTTCCGTGCAGGGAAAATGCTTACTGAGGGAAACCGTGTTATCCCTGATTCTCGTAAAGGACTTGTGCGAATAGGAAGGGTATGAGTGATTACTGAAAATTGTCTCTGTTAATTTTGTCCTTGTGTTTATGCTTATTTTTTCGAGTATTCTCCCTAAACGTTTAAATGTTTTCTATGTTTGGGTTCAGTTTACTTCATATTATAATTGTTGAATTCACATCCTGACTGGATCTGTCTTCCTGTCTTTGATAGGGTGAAGAAGGGCTAATCCATTTTCAGTGGCTGGATCGATCTGTGAACATTGTTGAAGATGTATGCTGTTTTATGTCTTTATTAGGACGATGGAAACCTGATGCTTGTTCTTTTTCCATTTATCATTTATCTTGGTTCTGTTACATCTGATATTACCATTATCTACTCTCATTTCGCTCCAACTTATTTCTTAACATAAGCTGTATGCAGGATCAAATTGTCTTTCCAGATGAAGCATTTTTCGAAAAGGTACATATTTTTTGGTCTTGTGTTGTCCATTGTTGTTAAGATTTTTATTTATTTTTTCCTTTTCAAATTCATAATATTTTCAGTTGATTCTTGATTTATCTATTTTTTTCAGGTTAATCAATCTTCTGGAAGGGTTTACATCCTGAAGTTTCATACGGATGACAGGAAGTTCTTCTTTTGGATGCAGGTCTATGATGTTTGTCTTTAGGCACTATGCAAATGGTCTGAGATGCTATCATGCTAACTCTGGTTACTTTTGTTGGTTCTAGGAACCCAAATCTGAAAGTGATACACAGATATGTACCTCCGTCAATTTGTACCTGAATCAGCCTCTAGGTATTCAAAAACTCATCTACAATTTGGAAAGTCTGCTTTGCTTTTCTTTTTTTCTCCATAACGTTGCAACATGTCTTGCTGCTGCCTATTGCATTATATGATAATTGGAAGAATTTAAAAGTTGGGCAATTGAGTCAAATGTGGATTTTGAATAGCTCATGTTGCATAGAATCTCTGTAGCACAGACACTTCAATTAGAGCGACACGTGTCGGACACGACACTTCTCAGACACTCTCTTGTAATCATTTTTCTTTTTATATTAGAAATATTATATATTGTTAATTTAAAGTTATTAGCAGATAACAAATAGGTACTCATGTTTAAAAGATTTCAAAAATAAAAATTAATAACAAGTATAAAATTAAATTTATACTATATAAATAAAGAATTTTTAAGAATTTAATAAAAATCGCGTGTCGGCGTATCCAACACGTATCGTGTCGGACACACGTGTTTGTGTCGGTGCATCATAGCATAGAATTATATGTGTGTATATATATATATATTGCCCTATATATAGTAACGGGATCAGAAATCATTTACCTTTATTGGTGTGGCATTCTTCTATCAACTTGGATCTAATGTTGGATTTGGTGGTTATTAGAGTTACTTGATGAAGAGGAGCCTGATGCTTCAGTTCCTGTACCGAGTGTAGAAGATATGGTTGAAGAAGATATTTCTTCAAGGTAATATTGACAAAATAGAGAAGCTTGTATCTGATGGTGAGCGTGGATAATATCTTCAAGAGCAAACTTGTGATGTATTTACCTGTTAATATGGTATTCATGATAATTTTTGAATACCTCATTCTGTATTTTCCTTTTATGTTTATTAGAAATTTAGACGATATTGCTAACAAACCTGAAGATACTTCTGCTGATTTAATCAATTTCCCGCTCCTTTTCACCTTAAAACACCCAACCAAGAAAAGCAAATCAATTCATCAAGTAATGAAGAAGAAGAAAAAACATCGTTCCAGTACCACAATGAAGAATGCTGAGATCAAATAGCTGTTTCTACTTTCATAGGGCTGGAAATTTGGTGGGCTCAAGCATGGGTGCTGAAGGAACTAGTGAAGTAACCTCTTCTGGGCCAGTGAAGTTGGCAGATCTGCAGAGAATATTAAGTAACATAGGGTCATCAGGTACTCTCTTGTGAGAACAAGCTGCTGCGTGTACTCTTGCTTTCAACTTGTTCTCGGCTGACAAAATGTTCTATTTCTTCATTCTAACATAGATGAAGCAGAAGATCCAGAGGCAGGTATGTACATATGGTGTAGTATTCTTGATTAATACTAAACGTTTCGTAAAGTTGGTCTTTGGGTTACCGTATCACAACTACACTTGTAGTGATCGTGTAGCATAAGAATGCAGTCAATCATGTCTAGCGTCTATTTGATTTGGCTCGGTAATAGTTCTATGTAAACAAGTATTTTTAAAGATCTGGTAAATTTTCTGCAACGTGAAGATGTTAGAGATTCAATTATGTTTACATTTTAAATTTACTCAAATTTTGTGGAGTCTCGTTTGTTTACTAATATATTCTGTGCTCACTGAATTTCTGCCATTCATGCTATGAGAAATTTTATTTAGACAATCTTATGTTACGCTAAGTGTATAACATAATGGAACTATGTGTATAAGGATTCTACTCATCCATTACATCCCTCTGATATTTCACCTTACACCATCCAACTTGGCTTTGTTTGACAATTACGGGTCTTCTCTTCTACTGGAAATTGTTAAAGCTTCTGGTTTTCTAGGATTGGGATTAGGTGATATTTTGAAGCCAGAGTTTATATTGCCACTCGTTGATGAACTACCATTGGAACAACAATTGGTGTCATATTTACCTGAGGTAAAAATTTGACATTCACATTTAGTTGCCACTGCTTTATATCTCCTCCAATTCGTGAGATTCTTGTGAGGTTGCAGGGTCATTGGACTCCAGAGGAGTTAATAGAATTGCTACAGAGCCCTCCATTTCGCCAACAATTAGATTCATTTACATATGTGAGGCTTCAACACCTAGAAATTCTTCGTTGAGGTTTTCTTTGGGCTTTATTCTTTGGTGTTTGTTGATAAATTGTGTGTGTTCCTTTTTACTATAGGTGCTGCGAACTGGACAGGTAGATCTTACTCAGTTTGGAATCGATCCAACCAAATGTAAGTGATGAGGATTTCCATCTTACCTATGGGGTATAACTGCAGCTTCAACCCCTAGCTCCCCCACAAAAGTTTCTCTGGAGACCTCTCCTTTACTTTTGGTGACTGAACTTCCTTAATATCCTTGTCTTAATGAAGGGACATCTCTGTATATCCATGTTCTAACACTCGCCCTATAATCCTTAACAGTTCTATACTTTCTAACGTGCTAACTACATTAATGAAACCTGTAATTACAAGGATTTCGGCCGTGTGGGCCACAACTTTAATTTAGTGCCATACCCTGTCCATTTACTTTGGAGTTCCATCACTAAATCATTGTATACTACTGCTTTCAAATTTGTCTGAAGTATGGTCGATGATTTCATTATTTTCCCTTATTGCAGACAAGTTCACCGTGCCTTCATTTCTTGAGGCACTTGAAGATTCTGTTTCCAAAACATCCGAGTCTGATGAGCCGGGCCAATTGGGCAGTGATCTAAGATCTCAGACATGCAACCGTGGTGATCCAATGGATGAAGGCCAATAGTATAGAAACTAGTTCAATATGTTTCTACTCATTTCTTATAATGGTTCGTGCTCGGTTTTTAGGAAACAATGGAAATCGACTACGAAAAGTTTTCTTTCTTTATATCTAGTTTTATCAGTGTGCTCATACTTTTGGATAAGGTACTGTATTGTAAAATCGATTGGTGGACGGTAATACTTTGTGGAATAATTGTTTTCTTTATTTAATCACCACTTGACAAGGTTATGCTCTCTACTAGACTTGCTCTTTTCCGTTGCTCGCCTTTCGTTCAGCATCTCATGTAAACAACTCGGAATTTTAACATCACTTCTAGTGGTTAAATGTCCTAATCCATCATATTACAACATATTAATTTGCAAATCGTAATGGCATCACATTTATAATAGTTGCTATAGAATTAAACATCAAACCAAACCAAAGAAAATTCACCGGACAATACATTTTATAAAGTGATGTACTAAATTGCTTGATTTCATGTAACTAAAAGAGCATGTTTGACAAAGCTTAAATTATTTACACATTTCGTAAAATCTACAACTTACAAGCACAGTTAAAAGCACTAAGATCACAGTCAACCATAAGACATTAGCATGTCATTTTCCTAATATCTTAAAAGATGGCATCATATAGAAAGATTGGAAGTCGACACGTTGTATGCTTGAAGACTAGCAATCTCGTCTTTCACGAGTAAAAATAAGACAAGGCATGTAGTTTGTTGGACCTATATTATGAAGTATCCCGAGGTGAGTATACGACATAGTACATACATGCGAGACACGAAGATACCGCCTTAATAAGAGCCTCCGTGCATCATACGTAATAATATCATACATGCACAAGAGTACCTTATTTGCTATGCCAAAAATGTATATTATAGTGGGGATGCAGATGATATTTCATATTTGGCCGCTGTTTAGTAAAAATTTTGTAAACTTCGTTTTTCCTCAAATTTATTTTCAACTACATATTCTTTCAATAAAATAATTTTATCCGTAAATCTAAAATTTTTCCATCATTTTAACCCCCACGTTCATTTAGCTTACTGGACACCAGGCCCAAGCCCAAGCCCACAAATGAAAAACGCAGGAAAATTAGGGTACAATACCTTCTAGCAGACAGTGAGAAAGGTGAAATTAAGGAGCTAAGAAAATGGCAGATGAAGCGAACAGAAGCGTTAGTATACAAAATTCCCTTTTAATCAGCTCCCAAATTTAATTCACATTATTATTTTTTATTTTGTAGGCATTTCTTGAAATCCAAGGTCGCATGATCGAGACAACCGGAAAACTGAAGCAGGTTAGTATATGAACTCACGATGATTGTATACTGATAATTTCTTTTTAGTACTGAGAATTGAAAATTTGTCTAATTATTTGGGCATATTTGTGTAGGTTCAGAATCAGATGCGAAATAAAGAAGGAGAAAAGAAAAGGGCCTACTTAACCTTGGAGGAGCTTAAACCATTATCTGATGATACAAATACGTATAAATCCATCGGCCGAACGTGAGATTTTCGATAATCCATTTGTATTTTGATTTTAATTTATTGACATGTGGGATCAAATTGTGTAATTTGATGTAAGATTTATGTGGGGCAGATTTGTTTTGGAGCCCAAGTCAGTTTTAATGGAAGAACAAGAACAAAAGCACAAGGATAGTGAGGCTGCTCTTGCTTCTTTGCAGGTCTGTTTAGGTTTCTTGTTTTGATTATGCAAAAAATTAGTTTTTTTCTTTAACTTAATAATCATAATTATATTAAATAATCTAAAACAAACTGGGATTAGCTTGTAAATTCACTTGTCTAACTTATACTAACACGTCCAATATTATTTAATCAACATCTACTTATCAAATTGCAAGTAGTAGAATGTTTTAAGTGAAGATTCATTTGTGTGATTGCGTGTAGGCTACTACTATTACTTTTAATGATAATGTGATATATAATTAGGTTCCAACTAGGAATGCAAACGTGAAGGTAAAAAAATTTTATGTGAAAATGAAGTCCCAAGATTTTCATCTTTGGGGTGCAAATTGCTTTTCAATGATGATATTATCGTTTTTTACAATTAATTTGAAACACCACGTTTCAAAAAATTGATGTGTTAACTACAAGAAAAATAGTGTACAATACAACGAATGATGACAATGACAACAATGATTGAAACAACACCCTTAATGTTCTCATTCAGAAAATTGTAGCTGCAATTCTTAGATAGATTATCACAAAAACTTATTTATGAAGATAAATATAATGGAGAACAAATTTGAGTTCTGAATTCAATTACAGGGTAGGTTTTGCAAAAAAAAATTCTTACACTTTTAAATTTGGATTAGGTTGGCTATACATAATTCAACTATATATTGCACACGACAACATAAAGGGCTAGATCAATATGTTAGTTCAGTTCATTTTTTCAATATTCAGAAATGTAATTAATTGAAAATATATTTTATAGATCCTTTTCGTAATTTTTATCTATGACTGAAATTTTAATATTTCTCCATATTTTTATGGTAATGGTGATAGCTATTCAATACTAAGGTACATTTATCGATAGATATAGTGTTGTTAATTTATTTGTTGACTTCAGCTATTCGTTTATAAATTTATTTACGAACTCTTTGCTTTATCTGTCGATAAATGTAATTATCAAGTGTATCTTTAATTATTGAGGGATTTATGGGTCATACACCAGTATCTTTCTTTGTAATAGTTGTTTATGACATCTAGAAGCACTAGAGAATTAACACAAAAAGAAATGGATGTGGAAATCCAATCCAGAGAAGTAGGACACCCAGATGTTGGGGACATTTTGCTTAGAATAGTTTAAAATTATGCATTTATAAATTATTTCTCTATTTTTATACTGTTTAATTTCACTTTGTTATTTTTTAATGAATTACCACTCTTTTTTAGTTTGATTTTAAATTTTGCAAGTGAAATCCTTTGAATATGTGGAGTGACAGTACTTTTATTTAGATGGCAAGCGGATCATTTAAGATGAAGAGGATGAGAACTTTGGATTGTACATTTAATTGCTGCTGTCAACAATATACAAGCCCTTGTTTAAGCGCCATTTTTGAAATTCAATTTTTCCCCAAACTCATTTTAACTACATATTCTCCCAATAAAATAATTTTGCGGTAAATCCAAAACTTTTTCTCTATATTTTAACCACACATTCTCCAAAAAGATCACCTTTTACAAAATCTTTTCTCAAAAAATGTTCAAATATCAAAAAGTCCATATAGACGTAAAACAAATTTGACATGAAATTATACATAATTTTCTTACATTAGTTTGACTGTTTACAAAATGAAAAATGTTTCAATGATTAGTTGTTTTTCCTGAGAGTTGGTGAAAGTAATGAGGGAATTGATATGTTATTCTGTAAGTATGATAATTGTCTAATAGTGGCTAAGCAGATATGGATCTTTGGAAATTCTTGGACTGTTCATCCGTCTCCATCACGAAACTCTTTATTACAGGGAAAAACTTCAAATGGTTACGTCTTTTTGTATGTGCATCAAGTTCCTGCCTCTCTCATAAGATAAAAAAATTGTTTTGTTGGCTATTATAATCTCAATGAACTGTTTCCCTACGTATTTATCATATCATATAACTTGAATTGGACTTCTTCCATTTCACTTCCTCTCTATTATTTTAATCACTCATTATGCTGCTGCTTATTACTTTGCATGTTTAGGTGAAACTTAAAATTGAGAAAGATGGACTCCGTTTAGCATTATCTTTACACCATGCGAGTAACAACTTCATTGAGTTTTGCGAATGATTAAAATTTGGAACCTACAGACTGGTAGAACTGAAGATTAGAATACCATTCTATTGTTAGATGAAAAGATGTGCAACGGGAAGATGTATCCTTTTATGCTTATTTAGTCAGTATTTTATTCTGTTTGCTCTTCCCTTTTGGGGTGCTTCGGTTTTACTTGAACTAGCAAATTTAAATACGTGATTGTATGAACGATCTGTAAGGGGCTTTCTTCACGTCTGGGAACTGAAATATTTTGTTGCCGTTGGACAGACGTCAAAGGAGTACTTAGAGAAGCAGATGGCCGAGGTGGAGACCAACCTGAAGGAGCTTTTACAACAAGATCCTGGACTTGCTCGTCAGATTATGTCCATGTCTGTATAAGCTCTGTGAAATTCTTGGTCTCGTCTGTTTGTATTTGATTTTCACTTCTTTACGTTTTCAAGGAAATTGTGACGAGTTTTAACTTGGTATGCAAGTTGGCACCCCATTTTCCTTGACAATCTCTTTATTCAATCTTTAAATCGCGATCGTGCAATTCAGACATTAGCTAAGGACGGTTCTTGATAATTCAAAAATGTTGGGTATGATTTATTAGTAGTATTATTTGAACTCTAAAACCCAGTGGATTTTCCTCGAATGTGAAATTTTAACATGATTTACTGTGTTTATGTCATGAAATTACACGACTCGCGATTTTTGAGCTTAACGAGAATTTTAGGAATGATAAAACAACACGAAAGAGTAATCGTGTATCACGTATGAAACCATTGTTTATAGAATCACAAAATTTACCTCTTATTAAGAATCCTCCGGACTAAAGATTAGCACCAATCGTAAAATATATGATTGAATGGTTGATAAAAATTGTGAATTTTTAAAAATGGATGCTAAATATGAGCTTATTATCCCCAATATTCTTGAAGACTTTATCGTACAAACAAAATGCGAAATAAAAACTATTTCCTTTTGTCAGATATCCTCAGTGTCCGCAAAATGGGGAACAAAGAAGGGGTAAATTAGGAGGAGTCGGGTTGTATAAATTAAAAGCTAAACCAGTATCTAGGGTTAGCTGCTTGGGAGTGAAGAATGAGGTTTACGGAGAGATTGGGAATTCTTTAAGGGTGGTTGCCCCTCTCTGTGAAACCGATGATTTCCCCCCAAAAATTGACAACAGCCCTTGAGAAATTAGAAACAGCCAATGTTATCTATGGAAATATAATTACCCTATTAGTTCTTGGATTCGATTCCACCATAATTCATACTACAGAGAGAAAGAGAGAAAGAGATCTATGTATCGTTTGGTAATTGCATCGACGCGAAGAGGCTGTGACGATGATTTTGATCCTTCTGAGCTGATGAGTCGGGCTTTGAGATGAACTGACCCGTATCTTGGCGGGGCAACCCGGATGGCATGTGATTTTATGCAACCGGTGATTATGCAGCCATGGCGCGGTTATATTCTCCTTGCCTGATCGATCAAACCAATTGATCTGAGCCTCAATTTTTCTCTTTCTTTCCCTTTATTTATTTTAATTAATAATTCAACTAATATCATTTTAGGAGAATAATCTCCCCATTTTTCTTTTCTAATTTTCCACACCCTACTAAAATTATTATTATTTCTGACTCTTAAAGATGGCTTCCTTTTTTTTTTTTTTTTTTTAAATCTATCTCAAATTATTTACTTTATTGAGAGTATATATATTTTTCAGTTGTATAATATGTTCTTATTTGATATGTATTTTGTTATCAACAAATATAAATTAAATTAATTTATATTTTCAATTAAATTAATTATATTTTCTTAATTTATATAAAAATAAAATATAATAATATAGAGAGGATATGCATCCCTTATTGGTGGGGTTAAATCTAATCATGCTAAACATAATTATTGACATATGTTACGTACTACTTTATTATTGTGAACTTACACTATGTCATCTATCTGTAAACAACTTTTTGACCAAAAGACATAAGCCATTTTAGTTTTACTCGATAAAAATTCGAGGACTAATTCAACTATTTAATGTTAATAACATTGGGTTTGGAAGTTTATCATTGTGGTTCACCTAGGTAGGATCTTTTGATCAACAGAATAATCATATTGATGCAAATGGTCATTTACAAAGGCAACTGTAAAGCATGTTGAACCAATACTATTATGATCAAAAAGAGAGATTGTTTAGAGAGTTAAAGAAAATATACTTGATTTTTATTTCAAACTCTCGACGATATAACAAGAAGGTTGGAGCATCCTTTTATGGAAGGGGAAAATATTCTGTTAACCCATAAGAATTTTCATATACTGTGCATGTGAGGTGTCCGGGGCCTAACCTTTTTTTTTCGAAGCAAAAATCTTCTTCTTATACATTGATATACTCGAGTACGATAATACATATAAACAATGTAGATGAGACATTCTTTATCACAAATTGACACATTGTAATATTATAGTAAGAATCTACGAACGATATAGTCACGGGGTTCCTAGATTTTTTTTATGATATTTTTTCGCTTGAATCTTACTAGAATAAAAATATGAAAAAAGGAATATATGTGGATATAAAAGTGCAATGTTTTCGAATTCAAAACATTATCATCATTCTACTTTCAAGGAAGTTCTTTCGATCAAAAGCGAATTTAGAAATTCCAATTTGGAATGCAACATCTATGTTGGAGGCAGATGTTCGTAGGGAGGAGAATCGCCGAATGTCCAGCCCAAATGTTTATAAGTTGAGACCGCATCCGAATTAACTCGGGTGGCGAATTAGAGGGGAACGTCACTATTCCTCAGGATTAATCGAGCGAACTTGCACACTCGAGTCATAAAAAAAAATTTGGACCCAATGTATCAACAAATATATCGAATGCAAAAAATGATAGATACACGGGGGAGGCATCTGATCGGAGCCTCAATTCTTTGTTTTTTTACTAATAATATCAACAAAAATAATTAACATTTTTTATATTTTCGTGCATTTCGACTTTTTTTTTTTTTTAATTCACCATAGAAGATCCCCTAACCTAACTGCTGGACAGCTGGCGGTAAAAATGTAACCAGATGAGGGTAAAAAGGTAATCCAGTTCTCAATAAATAACAAGCTCTTCAGCAATTAGATTAAGCTCAGAGGGTAGAATGAGGGGAGAGGGAGATTGAGGATTTCTTAAAGGGTTGTTACCCCTTCCTCTCCGCCAATGATTCCTATAGCAAGAAATCACTAACATCCCTTTAACATACATAGATTCGGAGATCTATGTGAATATAGAGAGAAAGAGACAGAGATGCAGCCATTGTTTGGCTACTATTTATAATCGGTTATGGTTTACGGTTTTTACGGAAACTTTTTCCAAATTCGGATTCTCCAAGTTTGGTGACCGCGAATGAAATTTACCCTTAAAGTATTTCCTCTGTTTGGAAAAGCTTTCGAGATTATGAGTTTTGAGTAATGCTATTATTTAGCGGTATGTTTTGAAGTAAATAAAGTGGCTGTGACGATGTTTCTTGATTCCTCTGAGCTTATGAGTCGGACAACGAGACGATCGGGCCCGTAACTTGGCGAGGCAACACGGATGGCATGTGATTTCAAATCACATGCAACCGGTGATTTGCAGCCATGGCGGATTGGACTTTCTCTCGTCCGATAAAAACAGATCTGAGCCTCAACTTATTTTCAACATATTTCTGTTCGCGATTTTTGGTAGGTAGCTTTAATTTTTGTGTGAAATGATTTGGTTTCTTTTTCTTTTAAAAATTGAAGTAATTAAAAAATCTGGAAAATGTTATACTGATTTTTTTATTTTTTATTTTTTGCGTAGTTCTTAGTGTTTATAGTGGGTGGCGCTATAAATTGTTATATTCTCTAAAATGTTTGAGAATTTTATAATAGAAATGTGTTCGAATTTTTTGAATTTTAACTTCTAAGACTTAAGTAATTAATAATTACTTTTTGTAAATAATTTCATTTTCCGTTTTTTATGGATGTAAACAATCTGATAAAATTTATGAAATTGAACTAAAAAATTTGAATACTGTTCTGGAAATGTTTGGCCTGGCTGTGTTAATTGGGTCGATAAGTTTGTTGACTTATCCACTCATCTAGTTTTTGTTTGGTTCATGGGCCGTTTGGGCTCATATAGGAACTGTTAGGCCATGTCCTTGACGCATCACTTGGGACATTGTAATTGAATAATGCTCCTCGAACACGGGTTATTGACAAGGTGGGGTGACAGGTGCTGCATGGCCTCCGGCCTCAAACTTTGTCTTCACCATACAAAAGTGGCGACGAGTCAGTTCAAAAACATTTTACGTTATTTCGGATTATGAAGATCACAAACTTGGCTATGAAATTACAAAATTGTACTTGATAAGAGATTCAAGTATACGTGATCGTCTCAAGGAGTTGAAGGTAAGGTCTATTAAAGGTGAAAAATGGTTGACTTTGTAAGTAACATATATGTGAACGAGAAAAGAGATCAGAATTGTTGTCAAGAAGTCTTGCCGGATTCGATGGTTAAAATGTTCTCTTTTTCGTATCCGAGAAACGTATAAACTTTGTAATGCCCCAAGGATCAACGCAATTGACACGAGCAATACTTATATTAGACCTGATGAATGGAGAATAATTTATACTGAAAGATTTATATTTATTGAGATAGTCTGTATGAATTCTAAGAATGACTGTTCATCTTTCTAATGATTGAATTTTTTTAAGTTTGAGATCTAAAGAGGCCGTACATTGAATTAATTTTGATTTTGATAAAAATGTTGAATTAGGTCGTGGAATTAACTTATTGAATAATAAATCAGTAATTATAAAATATTTTGATCGAATTTTTATTTATTTATTATTATCTAGACTATTTTAAATATTTAGCCCATGTTTGACACATATTCTTTTAAAATACATTATTTCAAAACTCACTTTCAACCACACATTTTTCAATGAAATAATATTTCTCTTCACATCAATAATTTTTCCTTACTTTTTAACCACACATTTTCCATAATATCACTATTTAAAATATATTATTTCTTCATCAAACACCAACTTATCTTCATTATGAATGATCATCGATCTATGTGATATTAAAATCAATTACAAATATGAATATATTGTTTTATAGGGATCAAAATCAAATTTAGTAGATTTTAATAAAAGTTGATAAGATGTATACTTTAAAAGTCAAGAATTTGATTAATTATGTTGTCAAAATTAATTATCAACTTTGATTTAAATTATAAATAAAATTTTAATCCTATCAAATAGGAGTTTTATTAATTTTATCTTTTTGCCCTCATTTGTTTGTTGGAGTCTAAAATCGAGTTTTTATTAGATTTTGATAGAAGCTAATGAAATGTGTGGTTGAAAATTTGTGAAACTCATAAATATATTGTTAAAATTAATTGTTGACTTTGATTAAGATTTTAATTTCCACTGGGCTTAATATCAAATCACGTGATTATCATCTCTAATAGAATTAGCCCTTATTTGAACCCCTTTTTAAAAAAAAAAAAATCTTATTCTTAAATAGTATTTTAATCTTATGTGAATCACATATTTTTTAATAAAATAATATTGTACATAAATTAAAAAAATATTTTTGAATCATACATTTTTTTATCAATACACTGTTTAAAAATGCAAATGGGTCTCAAACAAGCCCAAATAGTGCTGGACAGAATTTTGACTGGCCAACTCTAAATTAATTTCAAGTCCCAAAAAGCTCATTATTAATCAAACACGTCCTCCACTCTGTGGACTGAAATCACAACTATATCCTTTTGCAAACGATCCTAGTGTTGTCTAAGTAAGTAAAATAATACAAAAACAAGGGGTAAAATTGTAACATTGGGGGCAGTATAAACTAAGAGATAAAGGCAATTCAAGGGTTAGCAGCTTGGTAGGGAAGAATGAGGTTAGCAGAGATTGGGAATTCTTCTAGGGTGGTTACCCTTCTCTGTATGGCCGATGATTTTTGCCCCAGAACCAAAATCAACAGCCCTTTACACAGAACTTTTTTGCTTTGTCTTCCTCTTAGCAAGTCAACCTTGCTACGAGGAATAGATTAAGCCCCTGTTTGGTTTGGATTAAAATCAGTTTCTTCGTAGATCCGTATTTAGCCTCCGTTAGGGAAGAATTTATAAATGGTTTACAATATAGAATGTGTGGTTAACAGTTTGATCCTCAAATTATAAGGCAGTGATGATGTTTCTTCAATCTTCCGAGCTTATATATCGGACATTGAGATAATCCGACTCGTATCTTGGCGTGGCGACCTGGACGGTATGTGAATTTGGATTTTCCGTTTCATATACAACCGGTAATTCTGCAGCTATGGCGAGTTCGATTCTCTTGTCCGATCGTGAGATCTGAGCCTGCTTTCCCTATTTTTCAGTTTAGCATTTTGTTTTTCAATTTCCTATTATTATTTTACTTTTTCAAATTGATGGCTGAGTTTTTCAGATATTCGATTCTAACATTAGATTTTGGACCGGCATTTTTATCCGATTTTCTTTATTTTTCTTTATTGTGAAGGTTAGATTGTATACTTTACATTAAGGGTCCCTTTGATTGCAAAGGTGAAAAATATGTGGAAAGAAAATGAATT
>CAIGRP010002156.1:0-14488 GCA_903798385.1 Fraxinus cuspidata
TCCATTCATCATGCTTATTCACCAATTTCTGAACAGTCACCTGCCATGCAGCTGCCACGCGTACATCCAACTGGACTAACTGCCATGCAGGACGAAGTGACGTCACATGTTACGTGTATGCCACCTAGGATGCCAACTCATCGAGCCTCCTGTTGCCATGTCATCAAACCATGAGTCTATTTCCAAAAACTATAAGGTTCCGCAGCTCCTTGCGGCGATGCGTAAGTGCAAAGTGCTCCTCTAAATCGCCTAACGTAAACTTTGCGATGTGCGCGGGCCTGGACCTGGACCAAGGCCGGGGCACGGACCAAGTTGTAGGTTACTTATTAAATTATAGCTTATTCACGTATCTCACTATATAAACAAACTTTTTTCTTGTAAATTTTCGATATGGGATAAGACACTTAAAATTGGCTTATCAACTTATGGGCTTATATTAGAGATTTTTTCAATTCATCCAAATTAATTGTAATGACCCACATCATTAAATATCACATTTAATAATTTCACACTCAATAAACTAAAATTAATTCCAACATGAGAGTACAAAAAAATGTTGTTGAATATAGTACACGGGCCTATAGACAACAAATAGTTTTAATACAATCATATTCTATCCCCAGTGCGAATGCAAATCTCTATTCGTAGTGGATTGACCCTTAATAGGAGAAAGGGGGTAAACCGATCCTCGTGATACGAGTAAGTGCTATCAACATCGAATAAAGAAGGCAAAATTGGCCAAGTTGACTACTAAATTGACCACCCCGAGAAGGTGGGGGCATCAATCACTGGTCCTTTTATTCGAAAATTATTTTTTCGATCTTAAATAACAAATGGATTGCAGGTATGGGTTCATTTTCGTGTTAATATGAGTAAACATAGAGTTAAACGGATAGAAAATTACGACACACAACTGTTTAAAATGGCAACATGTCCTTATAGATTACAAGATTTCGATTTCACTCCTATTTACAGTAAAGACTTGCATTCATCCATTTCCATGTGGATACATGGGAACACAACATGAAAAAAAAATTAGTTGAAATGACACCAATCATTTGAAGCGATAGCATACGATTTTGGATAAGGGGATCTCAATTTCACTCCAAATACAATGAGAACTTCTTTTCGTTCATTTTCATGTGGATACATTGGAACATAAGGTGAAACTGAAACGAAATTAATTGAAGTAGCACCCATCCGTTTAGAATGATAGCATGCCATTCTTTTTCATGAACTACCATGGAAGGTGAATAAAAAGTGAGGATCTATTGTTAAGGAATTTGGTAAATATTTGTTTTAAATTGGATATTTTAGATATTTCAAATGAAGGATATTTATGACTTTTAATTCTTGGCCCCTAATTGGTGGGAATTAAAATTAGATTTTTAATAGATTTAGAAAAAAAGTTAATGAAAATTTTTAATTCCTACCAAACATGAGCTTAATAGAGTAGAGTAATGGCACATCTGGTATGAATTTTACTCTTATTTTTGTTTCATGTAAAAGATCTTTTTGAGAAAGTTATTTTAATTTTTATTTAGAAACTAATTTCTAAAAAGAGTTTTACATTTTGGAAGCACTTTTAGATAAAGTCACATTGAACTAATTTTAGGTGTGTTTGAGCCACATTATTTTAGAAGAATGCATTCTGGAATAGTAGAATAATGGAGAAATTGTGGTTAAAAAAGAAGAAAAAGTTATTGATGTGATGGAAAATATTATTTTATTGAAGAATGTGTGGTTGAAAATAAATAGAAGAATGAGAATAAAAATTTTAATGTATACCAAACATGGGCTTTATCTAAAAGCTTTCTAACTAAAATAAACACTTTTATAAAATTAGTCAAATTGATCTAAAAGTAAATTTTGAGTCTCAAAAACTCATTTTAACTTGTCAATAATCATGTTAAAATGCCCTTAAAAGTCTATTTGGGGGTCTGGGCACCATTAAAATCAATTTTGGAGAAAAAATGAAAATTTTGAAATAGTAATTTTTAAAAAAATATGATTAAAAAAATTGAATTCATGTATAATATATCATTTTTTTTGGAGAATGTGTGATTAAACAAAAGAAAAAAAATTATTATAATTTTAATGGATTCCAAACAAGGGCTAAATATTATTATTGGCTAGACTTTTTAAGCAAAATCCCCACTTCTATAACTTATTAAGCACATGTTTGATAGTCATTATTAGAAATTTTTTTTTCTGCATACTCTTTTTCAATTATACATTTACACAATAAATTATTCTGCACTTAAATCCAAAATTTTTTCTTATTTTTTAACTAGACATTCTTTTAAAAATCACTATTCAAAATATTGTTTTCTTAAATAATGGCTTGTTTTAAGTGCGATTTACTTTTGAAGGATAATTATATTCAAACCACTATTTTTATTTCTTGCACTACATTTTAATTATACTCTTAATTCATGCTAATTATAGTACTTTTGTCTCCAATGATTTTTCACATCACTCTTATTCCTAAACTTTTCATTATTTAACACATTTTATATTTATTAACAATTTTATTTTCAAAAGTCCGTTGATATGGCTAAAATAACTTATTTTTCATCATATTTTAAAACAATAAATTAATAAAAAGTGCGAAACTATTTTTCCCTCATTTCAAATATGAAAATAAAATATTTTGATATAAATTATTATCAAGGACGAAACGTACTAATTAATGAAATCTTAAAGATAAAAATTCGAAGAAAAAATTTAAAAAATAATTGCTACATTGATCAAAGATAAAAGAGTTTAACTGCAATTAAGTATGGTGTATCAAATTTGTGAGAAATATAACAACAAATTATGGAAGTGTTAATACGGTTTTAGTTCAAACTTTGACAGTATTGCAGAGAAGTAACCGGACTCACCTCACCTTCCTCTCTCTTTCCTATATCTCCTGGACCCCGTGGAAAAATCCCCTTCCAATCGTCAGTTTACCAACCAAAAATGCATTCAACAAAGCATTCTGATTCGTCTTCGTTTCACCAGCCTCTCATACCTGACCCTCAGTCACAATCCCAACACCAAGATCCGCCATACGTCGTCGTATTGACCTACCAACCACCGCACACCCGCCGTCTTCTCAGTAAATCCTGTCGTCGCCGTCTAATCTGCTTTGCCACTGTATTGCCCTTTCTCGTCGCCGCCGCCTACCTCCTCTGGCCCTCCGACCCGGGCCTCTCTATCGTCCGCCTCCGCCTCGATCGCCTCCACTTTCATACCCGCCCCAAAATTTCCCTCGACATCACCCTAGACAGCACCATCAAGGTCCGGAACAGAGACTTCTACTCTATTGACTATGAATCCTTACTCGTTTCGATTGACTACCGGGGGAAGCGATTGGGATCTGCTGTGTCGGATGGTGGCCACATCAAGGCCCGTGGAACGTCGTACATCAACACCACGCTCGTTCTCGACGGAGTTGAGATATTGAGCGATGTGATTCTGTTGCTGGAGGATTTGGCAAAGGGTGCGATTCCGTTTGATACAACGTCGCAGATTAGTGGGAAGCTCGGTGTTTTCTTTTTCGACCTTCCTCTAAAGGTAAATATTGTTTCCTAATTAAGTATATAAGGTAAAATATTGCTTTTTTCTGAGCTGTTATTTAGCACAGATTGAAGTCAATATGTTATGAGCCCTTTTAAAATAGCAATATGGTCATCTATTGTTAATGGCTTGGCCAAGTAAAAATTCATGTAAATTTCGTAATTATAGAGTTGTTTTTGTGAAATTTCATTTGCAAGAATAGGTGGCAGATTTTGACTTCAGAGGTTAAATTGCACTACTATGAGAATTCAGGATTGAGGTTTTGGAATGTTGAAACAATATGTGACTGCAATGGAAGAATAAAATTTGCGATGATTTTTAATAGAAAGGTCGTAAAGGCACAAACGATCTTCTATGGAAAGTTTACCATAAAAAATAGTTAGTAATGTAGTCAGGAGCGAAATGCAGTTCGAAGTTGGCAAGTTCTGATTTTGGCTACCATTGTCAATTCTTAATAGTCGTATTGTGCAAATATTTTGCTTTGAAGAGAGTAGGATATCAATGAATATAGCATCGAGACAGATTATTAATATTAAGATAGATGGTTGATTTCCAACAGCAGTATAATTGCCTAAGATTGTTTTACGTATCCAGAATTAGTGTCTGTATAGATTTGATGATTTAGATGGCGAAGGGCCAAAAGTTTAAGAATGTCATACAAACTGTGTGAATTGTATTAGATGTAGCTCTTCAGGTCACAAGTTATATTGGGGGTTAATATTGAGTGGAGATAATATTTTGCAATATTCATAAAATTTCTGAGAATAGTGAAATACTTGTCGCATGTGTACATGATGGTTTTAGTTGGACTCGTGAAGTATAAATGGATCAAATAATACAGATCAAATGAAATATGAATTGGAGGTTTCTAATCACTTTTTTAATTTGTTTAGGCTAAGTGCTTTGATGAATGTTGAAGTGGTTTGGTGGGAATTGCAGTTTATTCATGTTGGAGTTCTTGGTTAATTTGGTGTAGCACATATGAAATTCTTGAGATAGTTATTGCTAGATATGATCTTGAATGTAGAGTAGCCCTAATTAGTGAATTTGGTTTTTTTCTTGTGCACTGACGACGATCAGCCTAAAGTCAAGTTTGTAGACGAATATAATTGGGACGAGCTAGATTATTAAGTAGCCATTCTTGCAGATTCATTTTTAATAATGTACATGGATACATATGAAGGACATTGTGGCTAACAAGTTAAAGATTTCGTGAATGCTTGACAAAGCTTTTAAGTGCTTATAAGCTGGTGAAACATCATTTTTTAACCACATATTTTTTAGAGCCCACAACTTTTATCCACTTTTAAACACACATTTCGTAGGACCGACATCTTATAAGCACTTTAAAGCTTAGCTAAGCAATATATAAAGATTATTGATTAGAAGTTGACTTGTATTGTAAATGCAGATGAGTATACAATTTCATGTTACGGAATAGATCATTGTGTGCTTGATTTAATTGAAATGAAATCAAGTTTGTATTTTTTGGAATCTTAAAGAACTAATCGTTTTCCCGTAGTTGGGATAAAAGGTTGATGAGCTTGACAAAATAGCATAATTGGTATGATCAACCTTGTAATTTAGAGAGTTTTTTATTTAATTGACTTAGATGGGTGACTACTTTGCTGTCAATGCCGTAACCGTTCTTTGTTGTTGTTAGGAACTTAAACTTCTTTAAGTCGGTTTAATTTTGTAAATGCTTGTTAAGGTGATAAATCAGATGGTTCATTAAGGCCATGTCTGTCAACAATTTCCACAAGATTAAAAGCAATTTTCTTACCGTTGCAAAAGTGCAAGTGGGTATTAGTGTGAGAATTTACTGAGATGGAAGTCAACAAAAATGACGGCAGTGTGCCGATTTTGCATTGGCAATGGTCAAATAAATAATTAAAATTTGGATGAAAATTTCTCCCAAACAGGCTCTAAGTTTTTCAAAGTATGCGGAAAAACTTAACGACCACTTTTTAGCTTGTCGAGTCATTTAACCGATACTCTTGTGTAAGCCAACATTCTGCCTATTCTGATGTGGAGTTAACAAATTCTCCTTACCTTTGTCTTCAGAGATGAGATGTTTCAGTTTTTGCTTTCTTTCTTTCATAATTTCTTCTCTGATATATTGGTTTAAATTATTTACTGAAGAACCTAAATATTATAATCTTTTCAATAAACATGGATTTATTACTTACCAGGTAGAAAAGAAAGATGGCTGTGTGTAAACCTCCTTTAGCATTAGGTTCTATGCTATGTATATTATGACCTTTAAGCTGAATATTAATATTCAGATCAAATATCAAATTTATCAATTCCTCACAATCCTTGTGATTTTGTGCAGGCAAAAATATGGTGCGAAGTCATTGTAAATACACGCAACCAAACAATTGCCCGACAAAGTTGCTACCCGAAGGTATTCTTTGCATTCTTAACTGGTTTCACCTGCATTCTGGTTGAACATTTCTCGCATGCATACAGGTGGACCTAGTTTAGGAGCTATTATCCGTCCATTACTTTCAATTACAGCTAATGTAGTTAATGGTCTGCAAATGTTAATTTTCCCAAGTGCACCACATAAAAAACTATCAATACTTTATAGACTTTCCGTTACCGACCCTACTCTTCCCTGCCCCGTCTCCATCTCGAGTTGGGTTGTGGGAGTCGCATGACTAGTAAAGTATCGTTCTTGTATGTACTCTCTTATATTAGGAAATATGAATAGCATTACCAATTCCTATTTCTCGGATCATAATGTATCAAAATGAACACAGGTCTGAAGAGAGCTAGGAGGTGCATTTGTTATGTCATCCTGCAGCAAATGGAAAGACACCATGTACATTTTCGCTGGGCTTTGGTACGTGTCATGTCGTATGACACAGCTCTTCATGTTTCGAATATAACATACTAGCATATATCACATATATATTCTTTGTATATGAGAAACTAAGTAAATCAATAGTTCGACCAAGTATATCACATACATATTCCTGTACTGCTGTTACTTGTGGAACTACACTATTTATTGATCTTCATTTGTGGTTTTGTACAAGAACATCAAAGAATGGAATAAATGGTCTCCTTGTAATGTACTTGACTGTTCTTTGATCCTGGCTTGCTAATTTGCTCATGTTCTCCCTGATGGAGCCTACACCTCAATGCACCTGGTGGTCATCGGCAGGTTTGTTCACCTCCCTTGCGTTGGGGTGGATCAAATCTGAGTTTCCTTAGGTAGCCATCCGGGCTAGCCTAGTTGTTGGGTTCTCAGGGATAGGCTACCAACCGCCTGCTACGTGTCTTCTCTTCTAATTGATATCACTCGAATGCCCGAAAGATGGCTGCTGGAAAAGATCAGTTTTTTTTTACACTAATGGATATCTATTTCTTCAGGAACCAGACCAGCTGGTGCGTGGGGTGAATGTTAGCGTTGCCTCTTCCTTTTAATTTGTTTGGGAAAAATTATAATGAGATCTTACAAAATGTTTGTCTTTTAAATATATAGTAGTTGTAAATGTATGGTTATAATTAATTTTTTAACTGACACTTTAAATTAATGAGATTATAATGAAATCCAAACAAGACTTTCCATTAGCCAATAATCCACTCGTATTGAACTAAGTGGGTGTAATTCATACATCCACAGCTATTATTACTTTCTATAGTAAGAATTAGAGCTCAACATTAATATTCCAATTCTATACAAAATTTATCACTTAAAAAGACGAGAAAATAGAAAACCACTATAGAAGGAAAAAGGAAAAGATAAAGCGAAAGACATCGCTATGATTAGCCAAGCCCAGACTTTCCCCTTTATCTCTTATAGGCTGCGTAACCACACCCACGAGGAAAACAGGAGGACTAAGCCGCCTGAATTAAAATTAGATTTTTATTAGATTTTAATAAAGGTTTTTGAAATTTGTGGTTAAAAAGTTTTGAGATCCATAAATTATGTGGTTACTATCGATTATTTAATTTCGACTTAAATTCAAATCTAATTTGAATAAATAACAAACAGGGTGTGAGTCTCTAGGAGCTTGTTTGAGCCCCAATTATAGCCAAAATGTATTTTAGAATAGTGATTTGATGTAAAATATATGGTGAAAAAATAAGAAAAAAATTTTAGTTTGCGTGTAATATTATTTTATTAAAAGCTGTGTGGTTAAAAATAAAAGAGGAGAAAAATTATTTAAAAAAAATGGGAAACAAACACTCTACATAATTAAGGGCCCGTTCTCTTTACTATTTTCAAGCTGTTTTCTGTTTTTAATTTTCCAAAATAGTAAAAACGCGTTCTCTTTTCCATTTTCGAAAACGCATTTTTGAAAACAAGTTAAAAATTTGTAAAGAAAATGCAAAATGACAAATTTGTCGTTTTGAGTGTGTTCAGTTATAATCAAGTCAAAATTTTCAAAACGTATTTTGAGCGTCTTCAAAACAATTTTTCAAAATGCCAAAAAGAACACATTTTCAAAAATCTCAAAATAGACACTCAAAACACAAAATATAAAATGAATTCAAAACTCAAAATTGAAACACAAAGAACAACCCCTAAAGTTGGCGATGTTTTCAGTTTTCAAGTTTGCTCCATTTTCATTTTTGAATAAGATATTCTATCCCGGACTTGAATAAAGTAAATGTCTGTATTACATGCAAAGAATACGAGTACTACACGTATTTTTTTGGATCATGAATGTAATAATTTCTTATTGTTTGGCATCACAAATTTTGATCATTTATTAGTTTATTAGTAACCATCCAAATCTCTCGATCCATATGACAACTTTACCCCTGAAAATGTCACATCTCACATGCACTATTCCCTAGCGGAGCATTTTGCAGACAATGAAAAACTGAAAAAGTATGTATGGCACTTCAAATGACCATAATGCGCATAATGAAAAATTACGACACTACAAGATCGGATCAATATCGCATAAAGTTGCTTCATTACAACTATAAATAGTCCTTCCATGCATATATTGAACCCTACTTTCTACGAAAAACCAACTACAAGTCCTTAGATCCATCTCTTATCCAATATCTCTACTTCTTCGAGCCAAATCAAGTACAAACTCACATATCCCATTCCGAGTCTAAAGTAAGAGCACATTATAATTTATGTTTAGTTGATAATGGAGTCGGGAACAAGTTGTACCAATGAAATTTTCCGCTTTAGAAGCCACTCGAGTACTCGATAATATGATTGATTTGTAGGGTATGATCATATGCCAGCAATGAGTAGATCAAAAGCTCCCGTCTGGATACAATTATGGAGGAAGATCAAGAAGGAGGAGAAGAGAGTTTTCGCATGCTCAAATTCTTTGATGAGGTTTACTTATGATACATACTCTTATGCACAAATTTTTGATCAGGGCTTAATCTGGACCGATGATTATCATGATAACCTCATTTCTATATCATTATGAGCTCGTTTTGCTATTCCTTCAAGAATATTCGAGAAAAATATGGCTTGAAATTGAGTAGTTTTAATTTTCTGTTGTATAAAACTCTATTTCAACTAGTTATTTACGTTTGTTAAATTACTCCATTCTCTTCAATTCTTCATGTCTTCGTTTGCAAAGGTATATACTTTTGAAGTTTCTAGGCAGTTGGGGCATGATTGCTTTGACATTAATTTTGGGCACCCTTATATTGACTTTTGTTAATCGATGATGAAGCATTTCATAAAGGATTTTTAGTGTCTCATTTCTCTTATTTTAATATTTAATTTAAGTGCTACACAAATTTATGAATGTTATGATGTAAGTGGAAGCACAATAAGAGACAAACAAGTAATCAATAATCTCATTGATTTCAAACTCTATCGACCATTCATCAATGAGTATCCATGATTGCCTCCTTTCTTTAAACCGTAAGGGTAAACGTCGTTACTCAAATCGATTATTCTCGTCAAGATGCAATTGTTGAGTCTAAATAGCTTCGTTACAATTTTAATAGTATGTTATGCACGTTCAATAAGAAATGACAAATTTTATACCATACATCTCTTCGTTATGCATGTTCAGTCCTCAATCTAATATGACTAATGTACCCAACATATTCCAAGATTTGTTGCCCCAACTTGAATAAAATGACTTGTGTGTTCATCCCTTAGGGTATTGAATTGCTAAAAGTACGAGAGAGACATTCAAAAAGCTATCCTTGGATTAAGCTAAGTTTAGAGGCTTCAAGAATCATGTTGGCAACAACAGTTAAGAGAAATAAAACAGTTACAAAATATGCAAAATAAGAGTGAATGTTTAGCTCTTGATTGATCACGGCTCACCGACATCCACTAGCTACGGGGAGAGTTCAGATTTGCTTTCCCAATTTGACTGTTCTACCACTAAAATTTTGTCACATCGCAATGGAATGATAAGTTAAAAGTAGTCAAAATTTGACCCAAAAGGTAATTAAAATCCATTGTAGTGTCTACGTATATTTGATAGCACACGTCAAACATGAACTTGGACATTTGCGAGAGATCGTATCCGAAAAATCATACTTTTAAGAAAGACAAATTGACTTGGCACTATGATATGAAACATTTTCAAATAAAAAAAGTGTTTATTCAACTTAAATTAAAATTTAAACAAGAACTACGGGTGTGGGCATGAGCTAGCCGTTTGACTAGGCTGTCTTCGAGTGGAGCTAACATCTCCAATAGGAAATAAAATTGCAACCTTGGTCCCCAACTTATTGCCTTAGTACTAGTAAGTTTCTAACCTTTCAAAAGATTATAATGATCCCTAATCATTAATTATATTTACGCAATCCATCTCCATTGGTCAGAACCATTTAAATATTCGTTCAATCAGCATATAAATTTCACAAAAATATGTCAAATTTCAAATGTTTGGACACCAGTTCAAGTTGAAAAGCAATTTCTAACTTCATAGAGTTGAACACGTGAAGATCTAACATAATATTGGACAGTTTCAATCATTAATGATTGATTACACACCTATAATGAAATAGAGACTAAATTTTATTCTTTTTTAACAAACTCGGAGCACTCTATTAAGTTAAATACTAGTAGTGCAATTTTTTATGCCAGTGGCAAATATAAAGTCCTTATTTGGCGCTCATTTTTGAAAATTCACTTATCTCCAAATTTATTTTCAATCACAATTTTTTCAATAAAATAATTTTACGTGTGGATTCATAACTTTTCTTTATTTTCAACCACGTTTTTTTCACCCAAATTTCAACTTTTAGAGCGTTTTATTGTCATTTTTCTATAAAAAATAATTTTCAACCTTTGAAAATATGCTCAATTTCCTTATTTTTTAGGAAAACACTTTTTTTGAGGACGTAGGTTTTTATTTTCCTTTTCATGCTAGTCAAACACATCCTTATTGTGTAGCTATCTTTCATATGGATATTAATGCTAGAAATACCAAATGAAAAAAAAAAAGCATGATAATTTATGAATTTGAATATCGTTAGAACTATTAAGGGGTCAAAATGATATGAAATCAAATATCATGATGATCCTATCAACTAAAGAGCTCTATGATTCTCTTTTTTTCTTCAATATTTTGGGTAATGATATTCAACACAATTAGTATCACGCAACAGTTTAAGTGAAAACTGCAGACATTAAATGAAATATTCACTTAAATGCAATATCATATAATTCATTCAATTGAACTTATCAATTGTGATCACTTAGATCGATGCTTTAGTATCATTAATGATATATGGCATCATTCTAATATTTTACATATGATAGCTCCTTGTCGTCCTTTGAAGAGCCAACACAACAGTTGAATCCAATTGGGTTATTAACCCATTGGGCTCTGTACACAGAACTCCTTAACCCAGCACCCATTAATGGACAAACAAAATTGTCCACCACAGCCACAAGTAAGCCCATATACTCTAGACCATAAACATAGAGCTATTGAGACATTTGAAGCGTGACCGCTACGCGACTACAATTTTTAAGGTAAGCGATACGTATACCTAAGTAGTGTATTATTCGATAATATGATTGTACTTTGTTTATAATGTGATCGAAATTATGGGTATAACCACGGTTTATATGACATTCATGTTGTCATAACAAAAATCGAAAATTGTGAATTTCTTATGTGTCAATGGAACATGTGATTACATGTCTCTGTTGACATCTTACATAAATTTCACGTGATTGTACGATGTGTTCTTTAATACCAATTGTATTTTTGTTATGTTGGTCATGAAGAAAGCTGGATAAAGTAATATTTATGAAATTCATCTTGTGTGATTGTGTTCTCAAATTTTAACTCCTTGCAAGCACAAGAATATGTTGGAATATACAGTCAATGAGCGATGAGGTGGAGTCCACATGGTCTGCGAATTAAGAAAGCCTAGTTTAATTTAAATTAATTAATATTTTGGCCTAGGTGAGAAAAATTGAGTTTGCTTAGAAGTCTTAAAACTAAAGAAAATAATCTTGGAAAATTAAGCCGAAGATTCAAGCGACTTTAATTACCAAGGTTTCATATCCCCCATTGTTTAACGTAGCGATCATCTAATTATTGATTAATTTCCAAAATTGTATGACAACTTGAAACCAATCTATTGCCGTCTAAAAGATTAATAAAATTTAGCCCTTGTTTGAACTCAATTTTAATGAAGTTGTGGGAAAAATGCATTTTAGAATAATAATTTTTTTTTTAGAAAATATGTGATTAAAAAGTAATGAAAAGTTTTGGTTCCGTGCAATATTATTTTATTAAAAATATATGTAGTTGAAAATGAATTTTTAAAAAATGTATTTTTGATTTAATAGAACTCAAATGAGAACTTAATGTGGGTTCTTCTTTTCATCGTTACCGAGATTGCTTAAGTATTCCCCATATCGGACCAATTTTATATATAAAAATAAATTCAAAGATTTTTTTCTAAGCATTCTATGTATCCCCTAACAATTCAAAATACAGGATATTTAAGATGAAATAACGTTCAATTCAACTATTTACACAAACAACATATTAACATTTAAATAATCTAATAATAATAATCATGCCTCTTTTGATCGTGATATTTAGGAATGGCAACGGAATGGGGTTCCATTCCCCATCTCTGCAGGCCGAATATTTCGGTTCCCATCCCCATCCTCACTTACGCGAGTCAATAAATCTCATATAGAATAATAATAAAAATATATTCTAATTTGAAAGGGTTGTGTTTTTCATCTCAACAAAGTTGATCTTATAAAATGTAATCTCAAATATTAATATGGTATCAGAACTTAACTTATAGGAAAAAAATTATTGATTCTATATTAGCAACCATGGTTGACCAAGCAAATTTCTCAACCATTGATGGCACTGGGCACTTTCTTTGGCACCGCCATCATCATCCCCCACCGACGACATCATGGCAACCGTCGCTCTTTACGACATCAATGGCACCGCCTTTGTCAGCTCTTTGTTTTTCGACCACATGACCACTTACCTTAGCCTCAACCTATTTTTCTTCTTCTGCATTCTCATTATTTTCTACATTGATATTTCTTCTCAAGTTAAGCGAACATAAATTATCCCTCTTCGCATCTTCAATTCTGCTCATTTGTTGACAGTGTTCTAAAAAGTTAGCATAGGCATTGTCAAAATTCGAAGTTCGGGCAAAACGCTCCGCTTTGGCTTCTTTTTTTTTTTTCCAAATCCTAAACGATTGAATTTTTTTCCTTTTCCAATTCTACTCTTTCGTCTTCTTTAGGAGCACTTTATTAATTTTTTTTATCTTTTCTGAAAAACACGTAGTTCAACTTTAACAACACCTAAAGGGGGGTGAATAGGTGTAATATGCGGAATTTAAATCTTATTAACTAATTAGTAATAAGTCACCAATTAATTATCTCTAAAATTTAATCCTAAGTTTAAATACTACAGATCATACATTCATAATACAGAGCAGTAAACGAACAACGGTATGATCATGGAGAAACCCAACTAGGAAAAACTCCGGGCACTTTACCAGTCAATCAACTATAAATGATTTTAACAACTTACAGTCTATCAGACTAGACGACCCGTACTATCTGATCTCCAGACTGCACTTCTTATAGGTCTCCCTGAATCATGTGCACTCCTGCACCAATCTTTAGCTGATGTTGCCAAAACTCTCTGTGGAATCTTCTACCCTGTAGCACTCCGATCCTTGTGGAATCGCCTATCTCCCGTGGATCAACGAAGAACACGTTGTTCTTCTCAGACTGGAACTCCTGTCAACTTCCCTCGATCTTCAGAACTCTGACCGGATGTAGAGGAAATGCAGTTTGGTATTTGGATTATAGGAACATGGTTTTTCTCACAAAAACAATCACAATGGATGGAGGAAATATTCAACCAACTCACCAAAAACGTTCATATGTGTTTTGGTATTTATAGGTAGGTTAGGAAACGAATGGGCCGGGGAAAAAGCCTTTAAATCGTAAAATAAATTTTTTTCGAACAATACAGTCGCTCGAACGAGGGCTCAGTGACGGTTGAGCGACATGCTGTCACTCGAGCAAGAGAGGGACGACAGTCCAGCAACGATGTTTCTGCTATTGTAGCTCGAGCCAAACCTTGACGACAGTCCAGCGAAAATTCGTGTCGTTTTTCCTCTTTTTGCCATTCTCCAACCCTAGACCTAAAAAACATATTTTCATATAATTGCATATTACTCCTTGACTTTTTACAATATTTACAATTAAGTCATTTTTGTTTACAAAATCGTCAATTACATAATTAAAAACCTAACACACTCTCCATTTAACATTCTGTGACAAAACTACTAACTAAAGTCAAGGCAGTAATCAAATATTAATTACAGACTCAAAACCTTTGATAAAATGATTGACTTGAACAATACTACAGTTTAATCAGCACCTATTTCCTGAAACCAATAACTTAACACCCAATGTAAAATGCATGAAAAATAGTATAATACAATAGTT
>CAIGRP010002169.1:0-16798 GCA_903798385.1 Fraxinus cuspidata
ATGATAATAATTTGTAAATAAATTGTAAAGAGTAAAGTAGAGAATGGGAGGTTGATAGTAAGTCTGGTGGGAAAAAATATTGTAATAGATGGATATTTATAGGGAAAAAAAATGAAATGGGAAAAAAATATTAATAAAATTAAATAAAAATAAAGGACCGAAACGGTCACTGAAAATCGGTCACTGAATTTTCAGTGACCGTTTCGGTCTTCCAGTGACCAGAACAGTCACTGAATTTAATTTAGTCACCTTTCCGATCGCTAAATTTTAATTTTTTTATGAGTCAAGTCGTGGCTCGCAAAAAACACGAGGCTCGTGGGCTTTGCTCGGCGAGCAGCTCATCTAGCGAGTCGGCCTGCTCGGGCTCATTTTTGCCAAGCCGATGAGCCGCTCGACTCGGTTGCCACCGCTATGTGGTAGCGACTGTCGAGTGAGACCAAGAGCGTTTGTGACAATATAAAAAATATAATTGTGACTCACAATTTAATAAGTTGTGACTGAGAAATAACTTGCGACAAATTAATTTGATAATTTGTGACCCTTAAATAAGTCGTGACTTATAAAATTTATAATTTGTGACCGATAAACAAATTATAACCTATGAACATTTTGATTTTGTGATCGATAAATAAATTGTGACCTATAAAAAAATTTGATTTGCGATCGAGGGATAAATTGTGACTTATAATTTTTTTTGATTTGTGACCTATAAATTTTTTGAATTATAATCGAGAAAAAATTATTATCAACTAATTCGAGAATTTATGGCTAAATTATAATGAATTGTGACTTTAAATTATTTAATTAATAAAAATTATTTTAATTAATTATTTCATAAATAAAATTTAATAAATATCTTATTGTTGAAATTTTAAACATTTTCTCTTAGTTTTGAAATGATACTTAAGAATTTTTCCCATTTTACTATTTCACACCAGAAAGCCCAAAAGTTTAAATGAAGTCCAAAATATAAATATTTTTTAGTCACTTATAACTCCTTGAAAATGCCAAAAAGTTTAAGCGTAAATGCATTGAACCCCATTTTTGGGCCAAAATGTATTTTTAAATAATGTTTTGTTGAAGAATGTGTGGTTAAAAATAAAGAAAATTTATAATTTACGTGTAAAATTATTTTATGGAATAATATGTAGTTTAAAATGAATTTTGAGAAAATGAGGGGCCAAACATAGGCTAAAAATGCGTGTTTTTGAATCTTATTAAACCTGCAAATTAGTCCCTAAATTCTTAAAAGTCTCGAAAGCAGATAAATTGGTTTTTAGAAGATGACCCTATCCTTCACAAATCGTACGTGATAATTATTTAGGTCATAATCTTATTTTTTAATATTTGCATTTATTCCATGAAAAATGCAAATTGACAAAGAAACTTTGCAAACCGCACACACACACATATATATCCACATCATATGTATAAAGTTTCAGGATATTTCGTCCCGTTTGGTCCCTATTAAAATTATAATTTATTTTTTTCTATCTTCTTATCAATCACACATTTTTCAATAAAATAATATTACTTATAATCCAAAATTTTTTTCTTCTTTATTAATCACACGTTAAAAAAAAACAAACAAACAAACTATCCCAACAGTTCATTTGAAAACCCACAAGTGCACGGGATTATGGTCAAATAATATAATAATGAATTGAGTGTCGAACACATGAGTATTATATGTTGGCCGAGTTAAAATTAATTGCAAATTTAATCGAATAGCAAACAAATTTTGTAATTTGCTATACTAATACCTAAGTTATCAATTAAACTAATGAAAATAAGTAAATTTGTTTTTAAAATATGTGAGATGAATTTGTTTTTAATATTTTTGAAATCATTCATGTTGATTATGTTCCTAATTTAATTGAAAGTCTCTCTCGATCGCGATCAAATATATTCCCATCGTATGACATTTTATCTCTCGATAAAAGATGCAAACATGATAAATGATTTAACAAGTGCTAGAACACCAATTGAAACCACATAAAACATAGAGATATATCGTTATCCTCTATTGAACTTTACAATGTTTATTATATTGTGCTTAAATCTTATTTTCTCACTCGATAACAATAAAATCCGCGAACAATTCAACTGGCATCAAGCAATTGAAAAGAACGATAAAAACGATAATAAACATCCACAAATCAAAATCAAAATAATTAATTAAAAACTAAAAATATCATAATAGGGGTCCATCTCATCTCAGCAATGTATAAAAGCAGTCTAACATATCGAAATTATAAAAAATCATATTTAAGTGAAAAGACATAACTCGGCTTTTTGATATATTGAGAACATGAAGACGAATCTTAAAATCTTGAATCTCTTCTAAAGTTTCTTGATAAATCTCCATTTACGTCTTTTCTTCTTTACCCAAAAATAAAGTTTGAATTTTCACTTGATTGAATTTTTGCAACTCCCCTTCAATTCTATCACAAAAATTATGAAATTTCTTCATTTGATGATAATAATTGATGAATATTGGAGTATGAGATGTATATAAGAGGTTTCTAATATGTATTATGCTATTACGTATTTGTAAGAGTAGAAATTTGGTTGAAAATTATGTCCAAATTGGTTTTCAAAAGAATTCCAATCGAATAAAGAAAGTTGCTTTAGAGCACGAATTTTTTCTTTGCACAACAGTCAATATTTTGGTCATAACGTTCTCTCTCGATATTAGATTGAGACAATTCAAAGTGCATTTAAAAGCTAACTCAAAGGGCTATAATTTTGTTAGATGTAGAATGTTTTCAATTTGGAAGCTTACTATGCCAAAATGAGTTTCAATCTTCGACTAAAAATTTGGAATATATCTTGTGCGATTGGAAATTGATTTTGATACTATTTTGATCACATTACATTCATTTTTGAGTTATAGTTTCATCCAATTGTTCTATCAATCTTTAAAGTATCTTCTTGTGGTTCGAATTAACTATTGAATATTTGCAATTTGGTCATCAAATTTTGAAATTTGTCATTTTTCCTTGATTTTTCTTTCGTTTCTTCTAATTCCTTGTTCAACCATTGATTTTTACCTATATAATATAGAATACAACAATTTTCGATATATTTTGTCAAAAAAATTACCAAATACGATATTTTAGACCCCAAATAAGTGTATAAAATACACTTATCAGCACCCATTAAAATTTCAAATAACGGGGGATAAGAAATTTCTATTGCATGTTTGGAAGTAATTAAATTAAAAGTTAAGTGATTATAAGCCATGAATCTTACTAAGCGCGTGGATAAGTTATAATAGTTATGGATCATATGAAATATTTAACAAAAAATTATATTTGACCAACTCAGAGTAAGCCCTGTTTGATTTAGATAGAAATCATACTTTAGTAAATTTTAATAAAAATTTATGGAATATGTGTTTAAAATTAATTATTAACTTTAACTTAAATTTAATCAAAGTTTCTAGCTAAATCAAATAGGGATTTAATAACTTCCCAAAAATTAATGCTCCCATATCTACGAGTCTTATGATATATCCTATCAATATAGGCCAACCTAATAAAATATATAAATATATTGGATGCACGCAAAATCAACCTTTTTCTCATAAATTTGATCGATTACAATTTCAAACCTTTGTTACGCAACGATATCCTCAACTTTTCTTATATCAAATCAGCGCGCTCCAAAACTTTGGATCATTTAGAGGCCGTTCTCTTTGCCGTTTTCTGTTTTCGATTTTTCAAAACAGTGAAAAACGCATTCTCTTTCCTATTTTCAAAAATGCGTTTTTGAAAAAAATATTGTGCATAAAACTCAAAACGACCAAACGGTTGTTTTGGGTGTTTTCAAGCCAAAAACTCAAAAATGTTGAAAACGCGGAAAACACCCCAATGAAAACTGAAAAATTGGAAGAATCAGCTGAAACAACCTCGCCTCACACCCCTCTATCACCTCCAATCATTCCACCACCAATTGGAAGAATCAACAGAAACCTCGCCTCACCGCCGGATTCAACACCGACAACCTCGCCTCACTCCCCTTTATCACCTCCAACCATTCATCAACCACGAAACAACAAGAATCAGCAGAAATTGGAAGCCAAGGTCGTGCGGCACCATTGGTCGAATGTTCATCCCCAGGTGACTCCAAACATGTCCCTAATCCACCCCCAAACAACTCTACACTGTTCGGATTTGAACCTAGAAGAACAACAGTCGCGAAGTCTGCGCAACAAGGTTCGAGTTTTGCAAATTGCGGCGTCATCCGACCGTCCCACGATCGCGAACCCCTTGGGTTAGCCTCCTTTTCACATGGTGCACCTTGCCCAACTATAGGTCAAGGCCAGTTTTACCTCAGTTGTGGATGATTTGAGATGGCGGTGGCGGTTGTAGTGACGAGGGGGTCTGAATTAAAGATTTTTTTAACATGCGGAAATGTTGTAGTGAAGGTGGTGATTCTAGTTAGCGATTTGAGGTGGTGGCATCGGTGGAGGAGATTCGATGGTGGCGGGGAGGAGATTCGGGTGGTGGCTTCGTTGAGAGAGAGACGAGAGAGAGAGAGAACGCATTTTAGATTTTCTAATTCTTGAAAACAATTTTTCAAAACGTAAAAATAAAACATTTTCAACCATCTCAAATTGGACACTTAAAACCCAAAACTCAAAATACAAAATTGAAACACGAAGAGAACAGTGGCAACATTTCCTCTTCCTCGATAATTTTTTTCCTTTTTAGAGGTCTTGTTGTTAGTACGCTCGAAAAAGAAAAAAAAATAGAAGTCAAGATATTATTTCTAATTAAATTAATGCTTCACATTAATGGTCATAAATATAGTTTAGGTTGTAACCGTCAGGTTGAAAATATTTGACCTATTTGATTGTGAGTAGGTAGCATTTAATATTTATTAGTTAGAGGGATAGGAACATGATGGGGTATTTGGAATTTGTGAGGGGTATTAAGGAGAATAAAAAAGCCGTCCTTGTTGAACATGGTCACTGTTGACGTAATGGGGACGAGTCGACCGCTAAACGGGTCGTTGCACTGAATTACGAGTCTCGACAAATAAGCTGTATCGGAAGCTTTAATTTCATTGACCAAGCATCTATTTAGTAGAGTTTAAAATCAGATTTTCAATATATTTTGATACAATTTGATAAGTAGTGTGATTGAAAAGTTGTGAATTCCATGAAATGTGTGGTTAAAATTAATTGTTGATTTTGATTTAAGATTTTAATTGAATTTTTAATCCAAGCCAAATAGGGGCTAAATCTCCATATGTGGGTGTAGGTCTATGCCGTCTCTCCATACAAATAACTCAATAAGAAAGATTTTTCATTACAAAATAAATTTTGGGCACATTTGACATGATTTTTGAGAAATCAAAATGAAATTTTGAGATTCAAACATTATTTTTAAGTTCGTTCGATTAATTTTATAAGAGCATTTTTTTTATAGTTAGAAAGCTTTTAAGTTGGTTCAATGCGATTTCTTCTAAAAACTCTTCGGAATATAAACTTTTTTAGAAATTTTTTCAAAAATTCATAACAAATAATTTTTTCAGATATCTTTTTTATAAGACGCAAAATGAAAAGTCCTGCCAAACGAGTCCTTAGTACGTTGTACCGGTAGACTTGAGTTAAATTTGAAATGATTGAAAATTATTATAGAAGAAAAAGCTCATATTCTTGTCCGTCCAATGACCAAACAAGCCATAAAATAGTTTGGTAACGTAGATTGATCACATAATAGTATTGAATCATGTAACTAATACTAGGAACTAAACATATACTAAAATTTGATAATTTTTTAAGACTACTTCAATACTTACATTAAATTATATAAAAATATTTTTTATATTGTTATATTATCGTGCTCGACCAAGAAATCATACAATCCTCATGTTAGTTTAATAACACTCGAAGTACTGAACGCCATCCATACAATTTTTTTTTTTTTTCAAAATTGAAATTATTATGACATGAACTGAAGCCTGCACATGAGGTCGTACGCCTGCCTTCCAAATTTGTATTTCAATATTATGACATGAACTTAAGCCTATATATTTTGAAAACAAACAATTTATACATTTACATGAAATTATTACACACTTGAGTGGCAGTTAAGCTGTCATTGTTTTCTTTTTAATAATTAGTAACAAATATCATGCATTGTCACGTACTCCTTTAGGCAAAATTTGAGGCTGGAATGCGTACAAATGAACCGAGGTATTCAACTAAAAAAAAAAAGTCATAACTTTATCTATACTCGTTGAAGATAAAATCCAAATAAAGAAATTGGTTTGTTTTCACTTTCCGACGAAGTAGTTGCACATTGTATCCTAGCACAAAATTGTAACTTGTTTTAAGTCCTTATTTATCTTCCATTCTTTTAAAACTTTTTTTTATATACTTATTTTTAACCGCACATTTACACAATAAAATATTCTACACGTAAATTAAAATTTTTTCCCTATTTTTAATCACATATTTTCCAAAAAACTTTGTAGGTCTAAACTACCCCCCCCCCCCCCCCCCCCTTTTCTAAAAGTTTATACATGTCATATGTATATTCAACTTTTTAGACGAATTGATTCAATTTTATTTTATTAAAACTTATTCATCATTTTTTCGTGATTAAAGAGTACGGTTAGACTTGGTCCCTGTTTGACAATCATTTTCTAAAATACATTTATCTTCAAACTAATTTTTAATTTTATATTTTATAAGACCTATAAATTTTAACAATTTTTTTAAGACACTTTTCATCAATTTCAATCGAAATCTATGGCAAAATTGATTTTTAATTAAATTGGGCTTAATCTTAAATATCATTAGTGCCTTAATTTGAGTGTTATGATACTTTATCCTTAGTGGTTGGATTAGGTCTTCCCGTGGGTCATGATTGTGATACCTAAAGTAGCACAATTACCCCTGTCATCTCTTGACGTGACCACCCCCTTCCGAGTCTTCAATTATATTTTACTTTAAGCTATTACCTATAACTTTGGTTCATACAAAAAATGTAAATAAAGATTAACGCTATGTAATTCGGTGTATTAATATTGATCTATGTGATGATCCATGACAATAAAAGATAAGTTCAATTAAATGTGAATCTATGAGACCGGACCTAGCTACAAAATATCATATAGCGCTACATAGCAGAAATTGGATGTAACCCGTGAATATTTGAGATGAAACTTTCACTCCTCAAGTCAAGAACCAAATTACGGATGAGTGTTATTTATCATTTTCATGAAATTCTCCAGCTTTGTCCATCCATTTAGAGTCTAGCAATTTCAATTAACCATTTTGATGCATACTGCGAGAAGCGATAGCTGCTACAAGAAATATATTCTAAAGTATTTGATTTTTAAAGAATTTGACGCTACATCGAGCAACTCTCACTTCAAAGATGTTGATCTCTCGTGAAATGTATAGATAAAAAAAAATGTATTTGATCAATTGCGGGACATGCTCTAAATTGGATCCAATGTAAACTTGCACAATCTATGCTGCGTTGACGGGAAGTTATAAGATGATAACAGGAAAATCAAACATATATTGTGGGCAACACATATCATTTTCATCAAATTGTTCTTTTTATTACTTATTTTCAAGAATTAATGTTACTATGCCTGTTCTTAAGCCAACATGTTCCATTATTACTTACCTAATAAATGTTCTGCTGTTGTAATTTGTTTGGAAGAAAACATCTATATCGACCAAATTTACGTCTTCTAAGCATTCGGAAATAATTAATTAATTGTACGAAGAAAAAGCTTGACTAAAACATAATATTTAAACTTATTTAAATTCTTTTACTGTGAGAAGGTGACGAAGGTTTGTCCGTAAGTGAATAAAAAGATGCTGAAATGAGAGAGAGAAAGAGAGGGCGGGGGCAATTACGTATTGGCGGTGGACCCAATCCTTCTCTGCATATGGACACACCATGGAGCGTGGGCTCAGCCTGAAGGAGCTGCTGCACCCCAACTTTTCCCCCCTTCTGTTGCCTCTCTCTCTCTCTCTACTTATTTTTGTGTTTTTGATTATTGAAGATGAGAAAAATCAATGGAGGACAAAGAGGGGAAAAAGAAATAAATGTTGTGGATATGTGTGTGTTTGTGTGGGCTTGACACAAAGGCATATAGATGAACCTGAGTACAGCATCTTTTTCGAGAACTTCATTTCATTTAAGGCGAGGCAAGATAGCTTTTATCTCTAACCAACCATGGGTTGATATATAGGTCTCTCTATACATACCAGTTTCTTTCTTTTTCTTCGTATGTGTTGTTTTGATTTTGATGCTTTTATACATAGTCGAGATTATACATGTCTCTTTGGTTTTACTTTCATTAATTTGCATAGCTTGGAGTTTGAGAAGAAGTTTTTTTATGAATTCTGAGATAAGATTTAGAAGGTTCTCAAGTTGCATGTGGAGTTGCTAATTTGTGGCCTGCAGAGATTTCCAATTGAATATTGACGGCTCGGATTAATTAGTACTTGGAGAAGAAGACGATAAAATAAAGGGATTGGATTCAATGGCAGCTTCTTCATCAGCAGCATCTTTTCTTGCAATGAGAGACCAAGATCAGAATCAAATGAAACTACAACATTCTTCAGCGCCATCTTCATCAACCGCTCCACCACAGAAGAAAAGAAAAAATCAGACCGGAACATCAAGTTAGTACCAAACACTTGAATTCAATTCTCCTTAATTATCTGATAGCTTACATTTTTCATTTCAAGAAAACCCTAAATTTGAAAAGATTGGATGTTATTTTTTTTAATTGGGGTTTTAATGAATTTGATGACAGATCTAGATGCAGAGGTGATAGCACTATCTCCCAAGACCCTGATGGCTACAAACAGGTTTGTTTGTGAGGTATGCAACAAAGGGTTTCAAAGAGAGCAAAACCTTCAACTGCACAGAAGAGGACACAATCTGCCTTGGAAACTAAAGCAGAAGACAACAAAAGAGGTTAAGCGTAAGGTATATTTGTGTCCAGAGCCCACATGTGTACACCATGACCCTTCAAGAGCACTTGGAGATCTCACTGGTATTAAGAAGCATTACTCAAGAAAACATGGTGAGAAGAAGTACAAGTGTGAAAAGTGCTCTAAGAAATATGCTGTGAATTCTGATTGGAAAGCTCACACAAAAACCTGTGGTACTAGGGAGTATAGATGTGACTGTGGCACTCTTTTCTCGAGGTAAAAATACTACTAATCGAATCAATCTGGGTTTTCTACCTAATTCAATTCTTTACGCTAATAATTATTTGTTGGGTGTTTCAATTTCATTCAAGAAAGATGCTAAATAAGTGAGCCTGGAGTACACAGATGTAGAGTTAGAGAGAGAAGTGTTGAAACATTGTCTTCGTCCGTATAGGGTTTTTGATTATTTCAAGTAAAAAGTCTTTTTAATCAGTTACAGATTCTCATGAAAGTGGTCCTTTTTCTCTCTCTCTCTGTATACAGTTTTGGTTGATTTTTGAGTTGTATTTTGATTTTCTCTTGTTTGGATCCTCTCTGAAGAAAAAAAAATGACTTCACGTGAACTTATCTTTGGAAGAAACTCCATGGTCGACGTAGAAGCTTTCGAAAAAAACACGTGTATATGTCTCCACCTTGCTGCCTGGGGACAACCATCCTTTGTCCCATTGAAGTTTTAAACTTTTTCCTGATTCAGTAAGTAAAAGTTTAATCTTTACCAGGTTTGTTCTCTTCTGGGTTGGCTAGATTCTTTCAGGTTTGTACTCTTGTAGATACCCCTTCTCATGATAACATTTTGAGACTCCAAAATCCAATTCATTCACCCTCTCTCTCTCACACACACAGTGACATTACTTGGAGCTGTGTTCTTGTGTTTTTTCCTGTACTTAGAGCATCTCTAACGCAACAATGTGGATTGTCGTGCCATGTAAGCATTTTAGGATGATATGACAAACTTTTTAGTCCCGTTTTGGAGACGCACTTTTAATTCTACACCTTAAAAGATTTGTAGGAACTGCTTGTTCACATTAAATGACTGTTTGATCGATATTTTTAACCATATTGTACGTTTACTCTTAGTTTATTAATTTTACAAGCAGTCTTCTTGTGGTAGGTCATAATTTGTTGATTGATCAATCATTAAAGAATTTTCGAAATGATCTTTCAAACAATTATTCTACCAACTATATTCTATAAGGATTCTCCAGTTCAAGACTACTGAACAAAACAATGTTATTTTTTATTAGAACTTAATTAAGCCTCATTATTAGATAAAACTAATATGCTTTGAACTCTTATTTCAGTTAATCAGTTTGAAAAAAAAAAAAAACCTTTGTCTACTTGTTTCTTAGTGAACCCTAACTAATTTACTGTTTAGATGAAGAAGTGCCTCTTGGATATGCTTAAGAATGGATGAAAAAATAACTACTATTCGACGTTCCTAGTTGTTTAATTACATATATCCCTATTAACTCTTGCATTTCGTCTAGTTTAAGGTTTTTTTTTTAACTATGTATATGTTCATTTCAGGCGTGACAGTTTCATCACTCATAGGGCTTTCTGTGATGCACTTGCTCAAGAGAGTGCAAGAAATCTTAATCCAACCTCCTTAAGAAGCATCGGCAGCCATTTATTTGGCAGTAGCAACATGAGCTTAGGCATCTCCGAAATGTCCAGTGGACAAGATCAAAACCAGCAGCAGGCATCAGCTGATTTACTACACTTGGGCAGTGGGAGATCTGGCCAATTTGATACCCTCATCGGCTCGACCTTTCAGCCGTCGCAGACGCTGCCTTCTTCAGCTCTCTTCCAGCCCGAATCGAACAATGATAATCAATCTTCACATGGGCTGCTGTTGAACAAGTCATTTCATGGCCTAATGCAACTCTCTGAAATTCAGAAAAATCCCAACACATCTTCCTCATCAACCGCCGGTCTGTTCAATCTCAGCTTCTTTTCAAACACTAGTGGGATCGACAATAACAACAGCATTGGCAACAGTAATAACAGCAGCAACATATCTTCATCCTTATTGTTTCAAAATCAGTTCAATAATGGACATTCCAGTGGTAGTGGAGACGGCGAAGGATCAAACCTTTTCTCTGCAGGTAATCTCTTGAATACTGATCATTTGAGTGCTGCTATCCCTTCCCTCTACAGCACATCCCTTCAAAGCCATTCAATCAGCACAACACAGATGTCTGCAACTGCACTTCTTCAGAAGGCTGCTCAACTCGGTTCGACAACCAGCAACACCAGTGCTTCACTCCTCAAAAGCTTCGGCACCTCATCCTCCAGCGGCACAAAAAATGATCATCCTTTTAATTCAGCGACTAACTTTGGAATGGTCTTTGGGGAGAATAATGGGAATCATTTTAATGACCTAATGAATTCCATCACCAATGGAAACTCATCCATTTTCGGAGGCGGAACAGGAGGGGTGAATACTCATCCATATGGTGGTAATGCGCAAGAGAATGAGTATGGAGGATACTGCACCAATAAACTGACCTTTGAGCAGCCATTGCAGAAACACCACAGTCCAAGTTTCAGCAACATGGAGCAAGGTAGATTGACAAGAGATTTTCTTGGAGTTGGGCTTGTTAGGGAGATGGTAAGAAATGTAAGCGGTGGATTTGGGCAGAGAGAACAGCAACATGGAATGGAATTGAGCTCATTGGATTCAGAAGAAAAGACTGCGCAGAAAAGCCAACCTTTTGGAGGCGGGCATTTTCAATAAAGAGAAATATATGAACAAGAGAAAGCATGAAAGTACAGGTGCGTCAATTAATTTGCATTTTGCTACATTGAATTTCAGTATTAAAAAAAAGAAGAAGGAAGAATTGGAATCTATTTCACTTGAATCTTAACTTTTTTTTTTTTGTCAGTCTTATGTGGAGTTAGCCTGTTGTTTTCTTGAGTGTTTTTGCATTGTAGTCCTTATTAGCTGATGACCACATTGCATACCATGTTTGTTTTGGAATCATGCCAATGTTTGATGGAGATTCAGGTTTTTAATAGATTTTGATAAAAATTGATGAAATGCATGATTTAAAAGTTGTAAATTCGATAAAATATGTGGTTAAAATTAATTGTTGACTTTGATTTAAATTAAAATCTGAATTTTAATTCGTACCAAAATTTATTAAAATTTAATAAAAATCTACTTTTTATGAAAATTTAATAAAATTTAATTTTTAGTCAAATCGAAGAAGACTAATTTAAGTCTTTTTGGTTTAATCAAAGACCTAGAAGTCAAAATAGAAAATTTATTTTTCGACTTTGAATATATACAAATCGAAATTAATTCTATTATGCCAAAAGTCGTATTCGATAAAAATTGTATGTTCACATCTAAATGAGTCTTTTATATATTTCGAGATTGTATGTACGGCTTGAACCCTTTATTAAGAAATATAAATAATAAATGAATATTTCATACTTGCTTGAACACAAATATTTACTTAATAAACTTAAACTAAAATAATGAACCTTCAAATATTATTGAGGAAATAATGTATTTCAAATGGTGATATGATGGAAAATATGTGTTTAAAATATAATGTAAAGTTATTGATATGATGAAAAATATTATTTTATTGAATGATGTGTGATTGAAAATGAGTTTTGAAAGAATGTATTTTTAAAAAATGTGTGTCAAACATGGGCTTAGCTCATATTGGGTGTAGCTAGAAGCAAAATTTTTAGTAAATTTTAATGAAAGTTGATGAAATTTGTGGTAGAAAAGTTATAGATCTCATAAAATGTGAAACTAAAATTAAATGTTGTCAATTATAAATTCTTAAATCTAGACGATTGTTTATTTATAAAGTTGTCGTAATCTGATTATTAAGATTATACACCCTAGCTAGATAAAACAATTATGTAAGTAGAGAAAATGAAACAAAATAGCAGTAGTTATTGGAGGAGCTATGATTTAATTAACATGTATAAAGATACCATATTAGCCCATCTTAGACCACCATTATTTCAAAATGATTTATTCTACATACTCATTCACACTGTAAAATACTCTGCATATAAATTCAAAATTTTTCCTACTTTTTAACTAAATATTCTCCAAATTTACTATTTAAAACTCTATTTTTTGCCAAATAATGGCCATCAAATAGGGGTTAATAACAAAGTTTGAGATGATATGAGTAAGCTAATATCTATAATTAAGATAATGTTAAAGGGTGTTGTAGAATTTTGAAAAACATCAGGGGCTCTTGATGTAATTATTCCTTTTCTCCCATCCTAGATGTCTTGTTCTTCTCACTAATTATTTCCCTTCATTTTGGTTCCTGTCTTTACCTGAATTCAGTGCATTATCGGATTGTCCTGTGAAGTCACGGGTGCCGTGTTTTTGGGACTCATTTGATTATTTGGCATATTATTCACGGTCGTGCAATATTCAATACACATTCTTTGAAATTTTTTTTTTCAATTATATATTTTTCGGTAAGTTAATTGTACACGTGAATTCAGAACTTTTTCTACTTTTCAACGACACGTTTTCTAAAAATATCACTTTCACAAAATTTATTGTTGAAAAATCTACATGAAACGTGTCCGAGATTACTTCTGGTTAGATATTTTATTTCGTATGAAATTTAGCACCTATTTAGTTTAGTTAAAAATAAGTTTCTTAATAGATTTTATAAAAGTAGATGAAATGTATGGTTGTAAAGTTGATGATCCCATAATTATCGATTTCGACTTAAATTTTTATCAATTTTTTTAACTAAGCAAAATAGAGACTTATTCTTAGAAAAATTAGTGTCTAAACGCTTGTTGTGATTATCGCAGGAATTTCGACTTTGTTCAAGAGGATGCTTTCTTTGTTGATGGAGCCAATCCAGCTTTGAAGAAGTATATGTTTTGGTCATCAAGATATATATTGATAGACAAATAGATCGAACATCGTGATCATAATAAACTTAGCGGACAACTTGTTTATGTATAACTTTTGTGCGACTTGTTTTGTGTTTTCTTAAATTTTCAGACAAGTAGACGAGGGAGGAATTAACTTCTAAAAGAAATGATTTCTTTTTGTTTTTGCTTTGAACCATAAAAAATCATGATTTCTTGTTGAAAATTCTAATTGTACAAGTAAAACACGAAATGTAGTTGAGAATTAAGGAAAATGATACTTTAAAAAAAATGTTTTTGAGGATGAAATTTTATTTCTTGCAATCTTTCTTGACAACTTTTTTCAATGAAACAATCCAAAAATGACTTTTTATGACAAATTTCTTCATTAAAAGTTAAATTTCTTATAACCTGTTGAACATATATGATGTGATGTTGAAAATTTTAATATTTTAATTTTTGTATATACATGATTAAAAATAAAAAGTTTAGCCATATGAGTTTTTACCAAAATTTGTCCTTTTTTAAAACCTGAATAAATCCCATTGCTTTAATTTTCAAAGAAAACTCAGCTTTCATCAGAAACACCTGTTTATCTTACCATAAAGCTTGATGACAATAACTATTTGATAGAATTATACGAACAAATTATTCTAGATAAATCGCATTCGTTTTATTTTTATCTTAGTAACTTATTTTTTTATCCTAGAATGACCATGTGTTCAATACGTATAAGAAACGATGATTAATCTCATGGAAGTTTTTTTTTATAATTTTGTTGTTGCTTGTTTGTGCTTGAATTTTAGATTAGTGAGGTTGTTTGTTGTTGTTTTGCTGAAAAATCTACTAGGACAATAACAAGAGGAAAGCGAAGATAGACTGAAATCACAATGCGATGATATACGAAATCAGGTTGACATTTTTTTTTTCTCTATACTGGTGTTAATATAATTTTATAAACGTCAATCTTCCAAAATACAAAACTTCAATATTAACTTGTCAGGTAAATCAACCTTGATTGTTCTTCTTAACTAGAATTATTTGAGTACTCGAAAAATTGAAAACTAAAAATTAAATTCGCATATTGTAAGGTGGAATTTGGGATATAGATGGATTTAGTAATCAATATACTCAAATTGATTTGTAGTGATAAAAATGGGATATTTCGTTTCAATGTGTTTATTTTGAATTTATGCATTGTTTGACATGAATCAATTTAAATTATTAGATCACACCGTTTCAAATTTGAACACGTCCTATGGTCTATAGCGCACCTTATAACAATGATTCATGACCATTAACATGCTCCTAATAATTAGTCCCTGTTTGGACTTCATTTTCTAAAATTTATTTTTTTTATATTTATTTATGATCATACATTTTCTCAATAAAAAATTTTTACACGTGAATTCATAACTTTTCACTATTTTTATCCGCGCAATTTCCAAAATAATAATAATAATAATTGCACCAAAATCTATGGTAAAAAATCTTTAGAAAATAGGAGCTTCATTTTTAAAAAAAGTTAGAGCTTAATGTGAGTGAGGGTAGCAAAGAGAGGGAGAAAAATCAGCTCAAATTTCAAACAAATACAAAATTGTATATTTTAAAAGGTGCTAAATGTTGTGCCAATTAAACTATGAAAGAAGCATGATGAAAAAGAAACAAATAATAAATACATATCCTTTACTAACCTATATCTTAAGCTGTAGAGATACCTTGTATATATGTTAGTATTTACTTGATGAACAATAAATGAAGCAAAGCACTTATGCTTTGTCTAGTGCTTATATGTAATGATTTGTCATCAAACAAGTATTTTATATCCGACTAGAATCTAATTTTTAGGAGTTTTGCAGAATTTTGAACATTTAATCGTATTTAAATAAGCCGTTGAAATGCAATTTCAAAAAATGCTCATTGACATCTCCCGTGGTTGAAACTTCTGTTTTTCAATTTTATCCTTCGTTTGGTTAGGAGATTTTACGCCAAATGATCATGTGAGGGCTGTTGTAAGAGTAACGAAAAACACCTGAAACTCTGTTAGGGAACCTGCCTAATTTCTATTAAGTCCCATTCGGTGGGGATTAATAGATTTTTAGTAGATATTGATAAAATTTGATGAAATATATGATTGAAAAGTTATGAATATCGTAAATATGTGATTAAAATTAATCGTTCATAGGTCCCTCATATTTTGAATGTAAAATGAGATTTTGTTTTCGGACTCATAAATTTCGATACTTAAGTTATATATTAAAGTTTAGGGACCTTTTTGCAAACAAAATGTATATTTTTGGGGACTAACTAGGTCTTATTACTTATTTAATATATAGCCTAAGCTCCATTATTTGGAAAAATAAATATTTTGGAATAATTTTTTTTATTAAGAATGTGTAATTAAAAAGTAATGAAAATTTTTGGGTTTATGTGTAATATTATTTTATTGAGAGAATATGTAATTGATAAGAGGAGAGAAAAATAAATTAAAATTTAATGGGGTCCAACATTGGCATAATAACAAGTTCCACACAAGATTTTCCACTTTTATTCTTAGGGTGATGTCATATTTATGAGGTTGAGTTTTGTCTAGAATTTGCTTGGCTAATTTGTAACAATCGTGCTATATGCACATCATCTTTTTTTATTTTTTTTATCATTCTTTACGTTTTGCCATATGGCAATACAGAATTGGACAATTTAAAAAATTAATAAATTTTCATTCAATTTTTTTTAACAACACATCAAATGTCTACATCTAGCATTTTTGTACACGTAATTTGTTGAGTCAATTATTTTGACAGGCCATATTTCGGAAATTACTTAGCTCATGTTTGTTTTCCATTTTTTCAAAACTATTTTTTCTATATGTTCATTTCTAATCACATATTCACACGATACATAAATCCAATTAGTTTCTTATTTTTTAACTACACATTCTCAAAA
>CAIGRP010002171.1:0-13844 GCA_903798385.1 Fraxinus cuspidata
CTTAAATCTTGATTGGATGAAGAATTTTATGTTTACGGCTTTAATGTCAATGTATTTACTATTTAGACCTTTTATTTGTCTTGTTTAAAATTCTATTTGGTCACACCCTTCAATTCTTTTTCTTGCTCGTCAAATTGCTATATTTATCCTCGTTCTGCTGTTAATTTGTACACATACTTGTGAAGCAACAACGAGGTGCTGATATTTATTAGTATCAGCTCCTTCGCAGGGAGAGAATGAATTGACTCCTAATGAAATTATACTTAATGCAAATGCAAAGGGAAGATCTTATACACTATTTCGGGGTCACTCTGGACCTGTTTATTCTGCCACTTATAGTCCATTTGGAGATTTTCTTCTGTCTTCTTCATCAGATTCAACGAGTATGTGCTCATTTTCCTGTTATCTTGCCCTTCGTTTCTCTGTTTTATTTATCTAAATAAGCTTTACTTTTATTTTCTTTAGCTTGTTGTCCTATCCTGTAAAATATAATTGAAATCAAACTGTTGGCATGCAGTTCGATTATGGAGCACAAAACTGAATGCAAATCTTGTTTGCTACAAGGGTCATAACTACCCTGTGTGGGATGTTCAGGTAGGATATTGGATATTCACTTTTTAGTAAGCTGTATACCCCCATCCCTAAACTCTAACCAACTTTTAATCAAGGAAAAACTCAAAAACCAACAGTTATGCCTGCTTTCCTTTCCTCACACTTGAGCATTAAGTGTATTGTCAACGGATGAAACAATATTTCTTCTGCAATCAGCGGTCCAAATCTTTCCAACAAACTACAAAGTCTCATTTTCTTCTCTTATGTGATTGAAAAGTTTTGGTTCAACTACTCTATCTAGCCGCTTAACTTTATTATGGTAGGATGTGTCATGCTGAATAAAGATTTTACTTCAGTATCACTGAACAAGATATTTGACAGCATTTTTGTTTCCAAATACCATGTGTAGTATATGAACAAGATTTGAGAATGGTTGTGAATCTCATTCTTTTTCATATTTGGAATACAAGGCTATTTATAGAGATATATATGGTTTATACAAGAATAAAAAATTGGTAGTACAGTAACAATACCTACAATCTTTGCCCGTACTGATTTTAACCTTGAATTTGGCTGCACTAAATCTTGCAAGATTTATTCTATCCCTAAATCTTTGCTGCTCTAAAATTTTGTATTCCGCATTATATCAATTGGCTATGCTGCTAAGAATTGTCCATATTGAAGCAAGTCCTTCAATGACTACGAACATAGCAAAAATTTCAATGCCTATATGATATCAAAAATATTTTTTAGCTAACAATGCTTCTAGCATCTTTAGACTAAATAGAACACATTCACCAGTCTGAGTCACTTGAATGACTATGCCCTGTATTTTTCCCTTTTAATTTACTTCTTGCCTATGTTCGACATATCTCTGATTGACCCATGCTAGAACAGACTCATGATTCTGATGTTATTCTAGTGCAGTTTAGTCCAGTGGGACACTATTTTGCAAGTGCTTCACATGATCGAACTGCAAGGATCTGGTCTATGGACAGAATACAGCCTTTAAGAATAATGGCAGGTCACTTGTCTGATGTAGATGTGAGCACCTCGCTGCCTATGTGCTTGTGTGTAGACATTATCTTGCCAACATTAGTGTGTAATCTATTTCTATGTTTTACATGATCAATATATTCCCCAAGTATCACACTAGTTAGACAGAAGGAGAGAGAAGATGAAAGCTTATTTTCTTCATCCTTTTTCTTAATAGATCATGTTAGGGGCTCTCCTTTGCGAATGATTCTATCGATTCACCACTTTCCTTAAACTCTCAACTCAATTTTGGGTCTTGCTCTCTTTTCATTGTTTACTGTAGTGAAGGCTGCAAAATTGTCAATCCCCAATGGGCTACAGCTGCCATGGTCAACGACCATGTTAGATGTGTGAAAAATATGGTTAATCTTTTTATAGCTTGTTGCAATGTGTGGTCATTGCTCTTTTTAGCGTTCTTCAGAAACCTGGAAAAAAATACCTCAGAATATTCAAAAATAGGCATGGAGTTGATTCATTGTTTTGTTCTCTTAACAAATTTCTGTTGGTATCTGAAGACATACAGGCAGAGATATTAAGGTGATGCGGAATAAGATTGATTAGTTACACTGAGTTGCAAAAGATGTGTTGGAAGAATCTGGGGGTAGCAAACCACCGAATAAGGAGACACAGTGTTGGAATGAGAAAGTCCTGGTAGTTGAGACTAAAATAAAATGCTATAGAAATGTAAAAAAAAAATGAAAACATTGATGCTTTTGAGAAGTGCAAGTTAGCTTAATAAGAAGCCAAGAATATAATTCAAAAGTTCTATGTAGAAGAACGTGAGAAGTTGTATAGTTATCTTGAAAACAAGGAAGAGGAGAAATCTATTCACAAGTTATCTCGGCAACGGGTGAAGGAAAGTAAAGATCCGGATAAATTCTAGCGTTTAAATATGAGAAACAAAGAGCTTTATTTTGTAATGATGAGATAACAGAAAGACTGGAGAATTATTTTAACAAATTATTTAATGAGAGGCATAGTGTGGAGATTCGAGATTTCTCGAACTCAGTTGGGGATAGGAATGTTTATTATACTAGAAAAATCCTCTTTTTGGAAATGAAGGGACATAAAGAGGATGACGATTAGAAAGTATGGAATTGTGTGGATGAGGTGATTATAAGGTTTACAAAATTGTTCAGTGAGATTTTAAAGAATGAAAAATATGCGGAGAACTATTATTGTGCATATTTATAACAATAATGGGATATTTAAAATTGTATGAAGTCCTGTCATGAGTCATACAATGAAAATATGGTCGAGGGTGATTGACCCAAGACCAAGGTGTATTCAATGATTTGAGAGAATCAGTTCAGCATTTTTCTAGGGAGGCTGAGATAGAATATGGCTTATTTAAGGGTCTTAACAAATTTGCACTCCTAAATCAAAGGTCAATGTCCCAAGGAGTCTGAAACTATTTATCAATGTTAGATTATTATATATCATGGCCATAATATGTGCTGAAAGTACCTCTTTTTACTTCGTTCTGTGAGAAGAAAATAAACTTAGTTTTTTGATATTTCTGATACTTCTACCTTTGTGTAAGTTGTAACGATTTTTTCATCTTAGTTGGATTGACACAATTTTGTTCATACTAAAGATTTCGATCTTAATATTTCTTTTTCATTTCTTAGTGTGTGCAATGGCATGCAAACTGCAACTACATTGCAACCGGATCCAGTGACAAAACCGTGCGCTTGTGGGATGTTCAAAGTGGGGAATGCGTTAGAATTTTCATTGGTCATAGGAGTATGATCCTATCCTTGGCAATGTCACCTGATGGTCGTTACATGGCATCTGGTGATGAAGATGGTAAGATCATGATGTGGGATCTTGCAAGTGGACGTTGTGTTTCCCCTTTGGTTGGTCACTCCTGCGTATGGTCTCTTTCTTTCAGGTGCAAAAGAATTTCTATATCCCAAACATCTCATTTAATTTTCGTATTGCATTTCAAATGAAAATGGTGATTTTCTCAATGATAGATCGCATTGTAATTTTGTTCCATGTTTTACAGTTGTGAAGGTTCACTTCTTGCATCGGGTTCTGCTGATAGCACTGTGAAAATATGGGATGTAACCAAGAGCTCGAAGGTGTCAAAAACTGAAGAAAAGTAAGTTCATTTTGACGGAGTTTTTTATGTAAATGACGTGTTTCCAAAGAGGTAGCTATAAATGCAAGAATATCTACCTCCATAATCTCTCTCTCTCTCTCTCCAATAACTCAGGAGTTAGTACCTTAGTGATGAAAAATCTTTTGCTTGTATATTCAATGAATGAATGCTTCAAAAAAAGCTAACTCGGTAGCTAACTTTTGTTTCTTTGTTATTAACTATGTGCTGTAATATTTTTTTCTCCAGTAAAAATGGAAACACGAACAGACTCAGATCGTTGAAGACCTTGCCCACCAAATCCACTCCAGTCTATGCTTTGCAGGTATATACAGACGGACGATCACTTCTCTTGTATACCTCGGGATCCTCTAAAGTCTATTTTTATCGTTCTTTTGTAACAGTTCTCTCGAAGGAATCTTCTATTTGCGGCTGGGGCTCTCACGAAAATTGGGTGAAAAAATTTCTTGATGATACGATCTGGACTTTGGAGATTATGTTCCATTGGCCATGGTCTTGTAGAATGCAGTGCCAGTCTTGCCTCCTGTTGCAATTGTATACTTTTCTTCTTGATTTTTCTGGAGAAGTTTTGAATAGCATTTTAATTCTAGAGCATGTTTTTTCTGAGGTGCTTAAGAAATAGATATGTATCTTAACCTTTTATCTCATTCTCTAGGAGATGATATGTAACACTTGTTCGCCTTATTTTATCTATGCCTTAAATATAATTTACAAATGAATGCTGATAAGTATATAAACTACTTGATTTGGGTACAAGATACATGAATATTTTACATTAAACTCATGCAATGACCAAATTACAAGAGCGCCAAGTCGAGCATTCTTAATTTCGTCATGGAATTAAATAACCTAAGACATAATATAAGTCAGGTGATGAATTTTAAACAAATTGAAGTTGGTTGATCAAAACGAATCAAATCTGTGAGTTGGGTTTCTTCCCATGAAGTTAAATATAAAGCTAGACTACTCTTGCAGATTTATTGTGCAATTATTTTGAAACATTGCGATCTACTTGTTCCTTTTAAAAACCATAGGCCAAATAGTCAAATTTCCATAAAAAAAATCGTCTTCAAACTGAAAATCAAACTATTTGGTAACAAATATGCTAGAGCGTAGATGTAGCATGACATTCGATGTGTGAAAAAAATATTGGAGGGAAAATTGTTAATTTGTTTTACTGTTTAATGGTGTGTTGTCACGTGATAAAGTGTAAAGAATGATGTACATGTAGCATGATTGAGATGATTTTATGATCCACATATTTGATGATTTCAAGGATGTCTTCATCGAGATCATCACAACCAAGTAAAGCACGAGGGGAAGAAAACATAGCCATTTTGTTTTTCTGTAATTACCTTTTATACGTGGAACAAAAAGTCGAACAATAGGTAGCTAGAGAAAGCCATGGCAGTTTCTATAATAACAATGTCCCCTGAAGCTTCGTAGGATCATGAACTGATTTAAGCTTGAAGTCAAGGAGTTACACGCTTGCGGGACAAGACTTTTTGAGTGTTTGCTGAAGGAGAAGAACCCAAGAGTAGCCTGGAGTGCCCTTTTGTTTGGGGCCTTGTAACCATGCAACTGATTGAGGAAATCGTGCTTGTTGATTTAAGGTTTTTGTTGTAGGCTCCTATGCCTAGAAGCTGTTTCGGCCCAGGTGGACTGTCTGGTATCTGATGCTTCCTTTTGTTTCTGAGTAGTTCCCATATCAACTTGTCGTCTTTAGCTTGATCTTCCACCACAGTTAGAGGCTTTGGACAGTGTGGGGGAGGGAAAGAGAACAAAAAATTGGAAAACAGCTTTGTTAAAAGCCATTAAACATATAGCATATGCCCTGAAGACCAGCTAATCCGGCTATCCCTAAAAAATGAGAATTTATACTTGATAATCATACATATGATATCCAACAATATAGAGTAATATTCTGTACTGAAAGAGACATTTAAAAAGAAATTGAGACTGCAATGCAACATCTGAATTTCATTTATAGAGGATTGGACAAACCTATAGTATATTATTTATTGGGAAAGTGAAAGGCAATATCAGGCATTGATCCTTCTATACTAGTGAAATTCACAGAAGGAACTTGTAATAGTTAATTCTCATATTTATAAACAAACTCGAAGTCAATAGATTCTCTGTGCATATCGTATTAGTAGATTTGTTCACTTTATTGCGCAATGCTGATGAATATACTTCCAGCATTAAAATTTAACTCTTTTCTGCTAGTAAAATTTGCAGCAACACAAGCACCAGATAAAAAATTATGATAGGTAACAATACCTTTTGCTGTATCAAGTTTTCCTTCGGTTTTCTGTTAGTTTCTAAAAGGAATATGTCGTGTGTTTTAAGTTTCTTCACCATCTCTTCTGATTCCTTTAACTTTCTCAATAACTCAAGCCTACTTTTTTCTGCCAATACTGCTCTGTTCCTTGCTTCCTGCAACTCTAGCCTCCTGACTCTCATTGCCCCATCCATCTCTTCAACTACAGTCAATAGGCGAGTGCATGTTCCTGTTGTAAATTCACCCTTTAGAGCATGGACATACTCAACCATGGGATTACACATTTTTTCAGCAAGATCACGTATCAGGTTATCCACTCCAACCTCCACTGAGCTAACGGCTGCTCCAACATGGTCAAATGAAGCTTTGAGGAGTGTTAGCATCATTAGAGACATGCCATTGTCTCGGCTTGATTGATGAATAGAAGAAACATGCGTAAAAGCTTTATGAAAGAATCTTTTTAAGGACACTTGATGGCCATAAAGAGTCTCGAGTATGTCATTTTTGCTCGAGTTAACTTGGATTTCAATTTGTTTAAGAAGATGGATCAGTTGCATAAGCTGCAACTTTTGTTTCTCCCTCAGCTCTTTGCCTGCTTTGGTAGCTCTATCTGTATAGCTTTCTTCCTACAAATTCAATGATAAGCAATTGAGTATGTAGAAAGAAAAACTCTTTATCATTAAGATTCGAAGTTCATAGAAGAAATTCTACGACAGTACTCATAAATTTGAAATTCCCGGGTATAGAGGTATATTGAACTTCAAATGAAAGCATTGTAAAACCAAATATGCTGCTCTCCACGTGGAGATTGACCATCATTTGACAAAAAAAAAATCAAGCGTGATATCAATTTAAGTACAAGAAATGGACAGCTCAGTTATCAAAGTTCCTGAGCATTGAAACCTTAATATAGACACACAGAGAAATTAAAGTAACTGTATGTTCACACATTGTAATTATGTATGTAATGATAATCTTATGTCATTGCACCAGAGAAATTTTCTTTTGAGATTGAAATAATGGTTCATATGGTTTATGTGCTAGGATGTAGGTGCTGCTCATCTGCCTGCTGGCTACCTTGATGTTTTAAAAGGAAAATCTCGTAAGACGCTTGCAGAAAATACAATAACAAACTAAGCCTTATTCACCACTAGGGGACCCCCAAAGAAAGTATTATAAGAATGAAAATCACTCTTACCTACGAATCAAGAGCAATCAAAAACACTGAAGTTTAGGAGTAATTTATGTCAACATTTTTCTTCATTAATGTAATTGCTTTGCCTTGGGCATTAGTTGTCTCATTGATTTTACAGCTTCATTTATTCTGTATAAATTCAACTTGGCTGTAGTTTACAGTAATGAATACAGATTTTCATCCTTTTTTTTTTCTCCATACTCATCAGTGCTATTTACTAGGTTTCAGGTTTACTATATAAACCCCACTTGAGTTTCTTTGCCACTTTTGTTCCATACCATTATATGCTGTATCGGATAATCCTAATCTAGGCTTGTAAAAGCTCTAAACGCTATCAGAGTTTCAGGCGAACAACTCATCCACTCATATTTAGTGCACTCAATCATTGTTATGATATTTTAGAATTCACCTCCATATTATTAGCACAGTAATCCGATTTCTGAATTGCTGAAACTGATCTGATAAGTTCTTCAATTCCACTTCCACTCCAGCAACCCTGCCACACGTTTTGATACAAGATCCTTATTTTATGCACCGTCACAAAAAGGGCAAAAGAAGAAACAAACAGGCGCTTCAGTATAAGAACCAGTGCTTGGGACTCACACCACATACATGCATCAAAGCACACGACACACACACTCTTGTATAGCTTCTTAAATTTCGAATAAAAGAAAACACATTCAGGTTGAAAAACATAAAGAAGTATGTACGATTATGATCCTAGAAGCTTTGACTGGTTTAAGTAAAGGTACAAGCACTGAAGAACAATGGTTTAAATACACATCACGATTTTAATTATTGTCGGCATGTTCCAAGTAAAGCAGTAACACTGATTGATGTACACTTGTACATTATGGAATAAGACAATTAGCAGAGAAGGTAAAGCCCGTGCCCCGTGCCTCATTAGAAACTAGAATTCTCACATCCACATAGGAATTTGTCACGAAACACAACTCAGAGTTCCGAATTGAAAAATAAAACTCAAGACTTATGCGAAAGAACGAACGAAGAGATTAAAAAAAAAAATATATATATATATATATATATCATTCGATTAAAAAAACAGAGAGAATTACTTGAAAATGTGAACGGTTAGTATCGGTGATGATTGTACTGAACCTTCCCTCCTCAGCCATTTCAACGGTCTTCAATCCCACCAACTTCATCAGCGGCAGAGCCAGGGAGGTAAATACATCTTCCGCCTTCACAACCAAAACATAGATTAATCAGACGCTGTGAACTAATAATTTTAAATAATTTGAATTTTCTATCTTAATCAATCAATATATTGAAATTCCACTTCGCGTAAACTGTCTTTGATCTGAGAATTGAGCTGATTAAATGCCACTTTTAGCTGTTCATGGCCAGAGACAATCTGCAGAATCTTCAATCGGAGATCGGTGATTGGCGGTGGAAAATCGGAGTGAGAACCAGGCCACCGACCATCCATTGCTTCTTTTTGGCGGGAAAAAAGAGGAAATTTTGTCTGAATTGAAACCGGAGATTGAATGTTTGTGCTAACAACATTTTTCCCTAAAATTTACTTATAATTAAGTCGGGTAAATTTCACGTGTGGTGATTGAATTCTTACGGAAATATTAATATGGTGAATAAACTTTATTTTGTATCAATTACTCACTAAACTACAATTTGCTTTCAATTAGGTCATTGAACCACAATTCAATTTCAAATGTCACCACTTTGTCGATTGCCATCTCCCAAATTGATGAAATTAAAACTTAGAAACCCAACCGAGATTCGCTAAAAGACAAGTTTTTTCTGTGTACACTAATTTATGGTTATATTAGTCTATTTGATGAAAACATGAGAGTTTTGGGTTAAAAAAAATTAACATTCGACATAGGTCGGTCCACTTATGCCAAAGTTAACGACAAAGCGAATCCCTCATACAATTGTCTCCAAACTAGACTAGAATCCCACATATTATCAAAACAAACTTCTAGACTATTTCCCTAGCTTTGAACGAAGTCGAGCCTCACACTGAGTTGAATTGCTATGCGAGATTTGAAAACACGTGTAATCAACACGTCTTACAGAAATTGAGCACTAGTATCATTCTGCATTGAGTTTCTTTGTGAGTGGATAGTAATTGTGTCTAAGCTTTACTCGATCACTTTTCCATAGCATGTATTGTTTACTAGTCACATAAAATTTTCACACAAATATAGCCTTTCGGAATATATCTTTATGAATGTGAGCTTTATAATGATTGTCCCTCGACTCTTTCATTTAAATGATACAACCTTTCAAGGGCATATCTTTTTATTATGAACACAACTCTAAAAATAGTGTACACAATGTAGCATCATATCGTGACACGTACATTAACATAACCACATGTTATTTTATTAATTTCCTTATTTGTTTATCTAAGACAATGAAATTGTCAGTCTTGAAAGAGAAAAAAGTATAAGCATAATTTTTCGCACATGAAGAATATATCAATATATCCGTTAGTTAAATTAATTGGTATGCATCGATAGAAGATCACTCATTTGTAATAAACAATAAAGTGCATTGACTCACTTAAAATCCAAAGGAAAAACGTTTTTTTTTTTTTTTTAGGTTCTCGAAGTTACTATTACATTGAGCACAATGAAGACTAAAGATACTAGTTAAATTCACCTTAGTTTCATCATAAGCTGAAAATACCATAATTCATCAAATCCTTGGTACAAACTCTAGAATAGCAAGTGATCAGTAGCTCCACCAGTTACGGAGCTGGACGCGGTGGCATTGCTGCGTTCGGCATGGCAAAGCTGACGTAGCTTGGTCGGAACGTACCAAATAGAAAGTCGAGGATGCATGTTAAATATAGCATCGATATCCCACCCTTGTCGTGCAGCTATAATCACAAGAGGCTTGTAACATGCCTGCCTCCACGCACCTACATTTTCACCTCGCTCCTTGAAACCTCTTCGCAATGCATTGGACGCCTCCTCATCGAGGCAATGCAGTGCATAGCAGTGTACATAATGTCGCATTTTTGGCTTGTTAATGTAGCTTGCTCCCGACTTTTTTGCGTACCTAAAAACTTGATTAGTCACCTGTATTTACACATAAGAATAATTATTCATTCACGTAGTACTGAAAAATATGATAAAGAAAACGAATAACCATTAAACCATTTTGTTAGGTCTAAGACGACCAGACTCACTTTTACACAAACACAAGCATTAAAGCAACATAGTGACAAAAGCTTTTTGCACCAAGGTTTTGAGTTCCAACACAAAATGATAGATAAGGTGTCATTTCACATGCGTGGCATAGGATTAATGATACTTAGGTCCCTTTAAAAACAGGCCCAGAAGTCCGTACATTTATATGTTGTCGATTTCTCCTTGAGACTACTAATTTCAAAACTGTCCATATTCAGGATTTACAGTACGGAATTCACACCAAAGTCCAAAAAGACACAAAAATCTAAAAAAATAAAAAATAAAAAAATTATTTTATTGAATATAAATTGTCTCAACATTATTTTAGAAGAATGTATTTTGAAATAGTAGATTGAAGATGAATGTGTGGTTGAAAAAGAAGGAAAAATTATTGATGTGATGAAAAATATTATTTTATTAAGAATGTGTGGTTGAAAATGAGTAAAAGAAGGAGAATGAAAAAAAAATGTGGCCCAAACAGAGGCTTAATTATTAGCCCATGTTTGGTTCGGATTAAAATCTGATTTTAATCCAAATTAATGTCAAACAATCAATATTAACCATTTCATGGGTTCACAACTTTTCAACCACACATTNATAGCAATTAAAATTTAGATTTAATATAAATCAACAATTCATTTTAACCACATATTTTATGGGTTTCACAACTTTTCAATTACATATTTCATTAACTTTTATCAAAATCTACTAAAAATTTAATTTTAATCACCACCAAACACCTTCTTAATGTAAATTGGTTTTGTATTAGTGATATCTTATGGAATTGAGGGTTAAGGGTGATTGGATTGAAAATAAATTTTCTTGAAATAGATTTGACCGAACAAATTATTATTATTTTTACTAGAAAAATAGTATTTTCCTAGTTATGATTCCCTTGTTGTCCTTAGTAAATTATTCGTGAGAACAAGTCTTTCTAAGAATATGAAATCGAGTCAATAAAAAGGTAACCATTTGAACTGGAATGAACGATCAAACTTTATTGTTTAACTAACCTTGGTGGGACATTTTTCACCTCTTTCTTTGGCAATATTCTGAACTTGAATCAAGAAATCATGACATTGTTCATAGAGATGGAAGAGGTAATCAAGGCCATTCTTCTTGCCACGTGCCACTTCCCCAGGCACCGTCACGATGAAGGGATGTTCTCGCTGCCTTTCACTTCCACCACCACCGCCACTCTCATTCTCCTCGGCTCCCTCAGTTTCGTCGTCATCCTCTTCCAATGAAACTATTCTCGACCGCCCCTTTTTCCTTCGTCGCTGCTTCTCGCCCCCTCCTCCTCCCGCCATCTCCCACGTCCCTCCTCCGCCGCTGCCACCGGCTTCCTTTTCTTGTTGCACTGGCTCCACTGATAAGCCTAGTTTGATCAATTTTTACAGGGGAAATTTTAAAAAAATTGAAAGAAAAATGGTACATATGCATGTTTGAGTAATATTGCATATGATATTTCTTGCTGAATACGAAACATTTTATTGCAATTTGTCTTTCATCATGCATGCAATTAGTACGTACTTAATTCATGGGAATGGAAATGGAAATATGTTAACTTCCTATAAATCTTCGCACACTTATGAGTTATGTAACATTTTATGCTGCAATGTTTAAAAGAAATTTACAATGCAAAATAAATAAATAAATAATTGCAAATAATACCTTCTTGAGAGAGTGCATCAAGGGCATTAGTAGTGTCCCGGGGGAGGAGGAGGTGGTGGCGCCGCCTTTCGGCCCTTACAGCAGCCTTGATCCCGTACCTCTCCCCAACAAGAAGATCCCAACGGAAAATATGTGATAAACTGTTCATCATTTCATCAAGTTCCTCATCCTTCATGTCCAATAGTGTGTTAACTGTGAATCCAAGCTCAGCTATTTTAGTAGCAGTAAAATATCTTATTCCATAAGGTTGAAGCAAGTCCTCTAAACCTCCCAACTCCCTTGCTCTCATTGAAAATGTCTGCACGGGCTGCGGAGGAGGAGGAGGTGGCGCCACTGCTTCAAACATCCGGTTATAGGGTGGCCCGGTGGCTCTAGGGTCCCATTTAAACAAACTTGCTGAAAATGCATCAGGATCCATTGGCTAAAGAATTTTGCGTATGGAAATTTCTGTTGTAAATAGTGGGCAGCTGCTGCTTCTTATAACTGAATAGCAACGTGCTTTTGCTTTTGGATACTGATAATGTATGTACGATTCTCTGTTGTATTGCTATCTGGATTCGTTGCATGCTGTGAGTGAATAGTTAGAATTTAACTAGATTGTACTTGCTCAAGTTCCAATCCAACCTGCTAATATTAATTATTGTAACATGATTTTGTGACGTTTAAGTAGAATGTCAGAGGTTTAAAGTTCAAACTTGCTTCGTTGAAAGTACTCTTTTCTTTTTCTAAAAAATACGTATTAACTTTATGATTTGTCAATATAGGCAAGTTTTCTATTATGATGGCATATGGGGGAGCATATAACAACGTCGTAAAAACTAGAACAACTAACGAGTTAGACTAAGCAAACTATGAATCGGGTCGAGAATTGGCCTAATTACATTGAAAATATGAGAACTGAAAAATCGATTAAAAACAATACGGAACATGCACTAGGAATTGAGCCAGTAGTGCAAGGCCTACCCCGATCTCGACCCATGACTCTTTATTTTTTCTTCACGTAAATAACCTTTTAAAATATCTGTACATAACTACTTGTACATACATGTAGTATGCAAGTAGTTGGGATGTGACTCTAAATGAACAAGTTTGCAAGAGAAAAGGAAGGAAATAAATGGACAGACATTTAAGAAATACTATTACTTGGCAATGTGAAATGCAGGCAAAGTACAAAGAGGTCTCAGTAGCCTATTCTTTCTGAAATCTGAAGTAAGGCTCTTCTTTTCGTACTCACTTTTTTCACTTAAGATTTTTTTGGTTCATGCAATACACTGTGCATGTGGCAGCAGCAGCATAAGCATATCTCAGTTTTGTACTTATTTGCTATGATTTCTCTACACACAACTGATACCACTGCCAACCCATAGTGCTTTACAAGGCTGCCATTTATCCAATTCTCGCGTTTTGGATTCTTCATCGCCTCATATTTCCCTTCTTTAATCTTGTTTCGATTATGAATACGTTTTAAGTGATTTCATCCTGTTGTGTTTTCTCCTTGACACACATATCAAGTCCCTCTGAAATGTTTTGATGACCCTCTTTCTTTGTAAAGAAAACTGTTTGGTCTATATTTTCATATTTATTCGATATGGAATTTGTATCCCTTAACAAAAACGAGACACGAGTTTAGAAACAATTTATAATTTTTTACTTGATTTCAATCATTTGCGACACATAAAAAACTTTTAAATTATCAGTTTAGGACAAATGTGATTATTTAACTCACAAATTTCTATAATTAATTATAAAAAAAATTATCAAAATGTCTCTCTCTCTCTCCGTTTTTTTTTTTTTTTTTTT
>CAIGRP010002171.1:13984-29270 GCA_903798385.1 Fraxinus cuspidata
TTTTTTTTTTTTTTTTTTGTGAGGAACTGAATTTAACCCAATGTGGGACTCAGTATCCCCAGAGAGGAGAAATATTTTAATTTCACAATTGTCCTTGTTGTGATGAGCTTTGGTCAACTAAGGCTGTAATGAAGTGACCCAATAATCTGACGACACGTCATGATCGATGCAGTGTACGGAACACTGCTTTGTTTCTTTATTTTAATTTGTTTGGCCTTTTTCTGATCTGTCCCTTTGCTGCATCCATAGGATCACTCGTACATCGTAAAAACTGCCAGTCTACAAAATCAATCTTCTTTTATCATTTTGACTTCCACATGGAACATGTACATACTTAATTACTTATGTCCAAATGCCTAATCTTTATTCTCGATGGTTTTGAATCGACTACATAATGTTTATTTTTGACAATATGTTCGATATGTTATTGAAAGATTGCGACGAGTTTTGTTAGTTTTTAAGTGTTATATCCCATAGAGGCAAATAAAAAATTTGAGTTCGAGTAATACGTGTCACAAATTTATGAAATTTTGAAAATTGTACACTTATTCGAATTAGCTAGGCAGCATCTTGGATGGGAATTAATTTCAGTTTTCCTCCATATATCTCTGGAAGCTGGCTTTCATCAATGTCTTCAAGTAGAGTAGACTGCAGTTGTTTATTTCCCACGAAAACTATCTGTAGGGAATAGACAAAACACATGCATAGGTTAATTATGTATTATTAGATACTTGAAATGAATTCTTTATTGGTTATTTGAGTTTTATTCATTCAATATGAATAAATTTTTAAACTATATTTTTTTGGAAAAAAATGAAGAAATTGCTGCTTGAGAAAATAAGAAACTCGCCTTCTTCTTGGTATTTTGGTCAATAAATGGGGAAAGAATCTTCCACACTGTCATAAATATGTAAGGTGCATGAATAACGAACACTTTTCCAAGTCTTTCAGGGTAGTAATCCTGCAATCAAAAACAAAGTAGTCTGTAACAATCTTTCGACGTGTGCTCGTCGAGAGAATTATTATATTTCTCAGCTTGTTTTGTCACGTCAACTGTATAATGTTGTCCAGTGCTTGTTGCATGTGACGGAACAAACCTGTAAGATGGAAACGGCTGCTAGGTATGCGCGAACGTCGCTATTTGCATATCCATATCCTTTGAGATCTCCAATAATTGTGAATTTTTCTTCTCCAGCAGGCATCCTGGTATACATCAAGAAATACTAACATTCACTTGTGAAATGGGCTGAAATGTATTATCCTTTTCAAGTTTTTTCCCCTGATTAATCAACGTAAAGCGTTGAAAAATTCACAGTTGATGAGTGCAAACCTTCTTTTAAGTATTAATTTGGAGCAAAATGAAGCTTTGAGACTTGGTTTTCAAGCTTGCCCGATTAGACGGGACTTGACTCGACAGACAAACACCTATGGTATCTATTGAATCTAGTACAAGACCGAACAGTTATAGTTGAGAAAAGGGTACCTTGAACATAGTTTTTCCAGAGCAAAGACAAGAAAACCTGGAAACTTAAACGGAAAGTGTAAGAAATGAAAGATAAACAAGGCATTAAAATTCACAGAGAGGCTTTTCTAACACGAGAACTCACGCTTGAATTCGTCTCCTTTGGTTGCAAAATGCTTAGCACCAAACACGACGGCTATGGGACGTCCCTTTTTATCTGTCCCTTGCATAAACATCTTGTTTTGTGCTATTTCATTTGGAACCTCAGAAGCTGCAATGAAGCCTTTAGGCACAAATGTCCGTCTCCATTCGAGGTATTTCAACAACATTTCCGACGCTTTCTCTACATTTTGATCGCGCGCACGAAGAAATCTTCTCATTGTTAAATAATCTATATCCTGTAAATTGTTAAATCAATTAAACAAAAGCTCTGCAAATAGTTATATGATTTAAGGTACCTGTATGCATTAATTCGATGGAGTTTTTTTATGGTACTAGTTGTTAGACGTTCCTCTTAATCAAGCAATTATTCGACTTAGGGACGAGACAGTTAATCAGTCGAATTAATCACTAGACTTTACTTTTAATCTGTGATTTTTCAGAAAAATAAATAAATAAAAGCAGTGGCCACTCAGTTTTATATTTAGTGTCATTGGTCACTCAATTTGATTTTGTTTTATCATGGTCAACCAATTTGATTTTATTTCACTATAGCCACCCAATTTCATATAATATTTCACCATGGCCATCCAACTTCTTTTAACATTTTTCACTAATTTTAAAATGGGTAAAAAGACAAATTTGCATTATATATATAAAATAAATTCTAAAAATAAAAAAATAAAACATTTTTTTAAAATAAGCTTTTATTTTTATTTTTCTAAGTAATGTTTTTTTAAATGAATTTTTATTTTATTTTAAATATGTTTTCTTAAATAAGTTTTTTTTAAGTAACGTTGTTTTAAATAAGTTTTTATTTATTTATTTTTTATAAAAAAAATTATTTTATTTTATTTTAAAAAAAAATATTTTATGTATATAATGTAAAAATACCATTTTACCCCTTTTGAAATTAGAGAAAATGGTGAAAAGAAGTTGAATGATCATTATGAAACATTATATGAAATTTGGTGGCCGTGATGAAATAAAATGAAATTGAGTGGCCTTAATGACACTAAATATAAAGTTGGGTGACCATTATTGTATTTAACCCTACAATTGGTGAACCACAATCCAGTGTATGTTGTGTGATTCATTTCTTTTAATAACAATCACTATCAACTTTACTTGTGAAGAATTGGTAAGTTTTTTATTTTGCAGAAAAGGACGTAATTATTAATAATAAGAGATGTCTTGCACAGTTAGTCATTCGAGCTATATATATATATATATATTTTATTTTTCAGGGAGTCTTTAAAAGATAAAATAGTGTTTTTCATAACAGTATTGAGAATTTTAAAAAAAATAAAAAAATCAAGTACAGTTCATGAAAGCTGGAATGAAGTTCTAAGATGACTAATTCCCAACTCATGTGACTTATAAGCCGAGGTTATGAATTTTGGTCTACACAATACGTGAGATCTTAACTTATAAGATAGAAAATTTTTTTTTTGCCAAACATGCTCACGAAATATATATGATGAGCAATTAACGATATTTCCCGTTACTTTCTCTAAATCATGGTGAAATTAACCAACTCTGTTTGGCTAAGCTTGAAAGCTTTTAAGTAAATTTTTGTTCCAAACATACTGGAAAAAATAGAGGATAATTAGAGGTTATTTCCAAATGAGCAACTTCTTTGACCGAAATAACAGTTATTTCTTACAAAAGTTACTTATTCACTTATAAGTATTAATAAGAATTTTTAAAAAAAGAACTTAGCTAAGCATGCACATCTATGTACATCAACAAAAAGGTGAAAATTACAGTAAAGATTAGTAAGTGATGGAACCTTTGAAGTCAGATCTTGCATTTCGACTGTAGCTCTCATAAGTACCAGTTTCTTCTTCTCCTCTGCAGAGCTTTCATCAACACGTTTCATTCCACCATCTGTAATTCCTTCTTCATGTGCTGTTTCTTGAGATCCCTGAACATGTTTTTTGCCATCAAAATTCCTTCCCCTTCCATTATTTTCTTCAAGCAAATCTCGAAGAAATAACAGCTTTTTTTACTTATAAGCAATTTTTTGTTCCAAACATATTTGAAAAAAGTTACTTTTTTATTCATAACAGAGTTACTTATTATGACAATAAATCTCTGTCATTTGGCCATAGATATTAAGTTTTCTGAGAACATGGACTGTGAATCCAACTCCCTAAGCTAGACGCCAAGATAATGAGGTATCTACCTTTTAACTTAGCAAAACATGCACTTTGATCCATATAGATCGACAAACAAGTGAAAAAATAAAATAAGAAAGTGATTAGAACCTGGCAAATCAGATCCTGCTTTTCAACTGTAGCTCTTTTAATACCTTCTTCATGTACTGTTTCTTCAGAGCCTTGAAACTGTTTTTTTCCCATCAAAATTCCTTCTCCTTCCATTATTTTCTTGAAGCAAATCTTGAAGAAATGGCAGCCCTTTTTCCTTAATTATTTGCCCACAAAAACTTTAATTGCCCTGAGGAAAAAAGACATGGAAGTCTATAGAAGAACTCGATGAACAGAGAGATAAGAAGAGTAATGAAAAAATAATTGCCGTTAGGTGCAACATTTAATGGCTTAAAGACAAGTACTTGTTGCCCCTAAAAAAGTGAAAATTTTCTAATTTTTGACTTTGATTTTTATTTATATTGAGTAATAATTTTCAATGAAGATTGGTGACAAGTCTGAACAACCAAGTTGATGTTTTTCTTATTGACAAAAAAGGTTTGGAAAGATGTTCAACTACTTTTCCCTCAATTAGTGAAGAAGTCTATGATCGATCTTCTAACATGCAAAGATAATAGAGTATAAGATGGCACAAAAAAGGGGTGTGATATGGACATTTAACCTGGTGGGGTAAAGGAGTTGTACAAGAAAGTGTGATCCGGCTTTTGGTAGCCAGTCTCTAATTATTTTTTTTTTTTTCCAAAAAAAAAAATATATATTTTATGTATATATATTTATATTTCTTTGAGACCCTACATATATGCAGGTTTTAATTTGTTTCAAAATAATCATTCAAAATAAAGATTTGTTTAAAATTGGTCGTTGAACATTAAGCTCGTGTTTGACCTTCATTTTCTAAAAATTCAGTTTTTTTTTCACACTCATTTTCAACAATACACTATTTCAATAAAATAATTTTATACATTAAACTAATTTACTTTACTTTTTATCACACATTTTCAAAAAGTCATTATTACAAAACTTTTTTTAAAAGAAAAATTGATCTCAAACACACTCTAAAGTGTTCCACGTTAGTCACCTAACTATAAAATTTATTCCGCTTTGATCACTACCTTAGTCTCCTTGCAACTCTAATATATCATCTACGTGGATTAGCATCAACCTAAAAATTTTCAAATAAAAAAGATAGTTAACTCCTTTTTTGACCCCCTAATGCATGCATGGACCCCAAAAGCCACACACATTTTAAAAATGAGAAAATTTCATATTTAAGAGGTTAAGTATGATTAATTTCAAAACTAAGAAATAAGATTTAAAACTTCAAAAATCAAATATTAATTATTTTTATTTATGAAATAATTATATATTTTTTTATTAATTAAAATATATTAAGGTCACAATTTTATACAATTTGATTACAAATTATCGAATTAATTTATGACAAATTATTTTTCGATCACAAATCAAAAAATTTATAAGTCATAAAATTATTTTATGGTCACGATAAAATTTTTTATTGATTACAATTTATTCATCGATCACAAATCAAAAATTGTATATGTCATAAATTACAAGTTTTATATGTCACGATTATTTAACGGTTACAAATTATCAAATTAATTGGTCATAAGTTATTTCTCGATCACAACTTAATAAATTATTAGTCACAATCACATTTTTTTATTGCATATTATTTATCGATTTCAATTTAATCAATTTATTGGTCGCACTCAATCAAATAGTTGGTCAAAAATATCCCATTCCATCATATCTTACCCACAACCACTGCACAACCGTCATCACCACGACCACCACCAACATCATCACCAGCTCACTAGACGGCCAACACCACCACCACCACCTTACCACTGCAGCCAATATCACAGCCTCAACCATCCAAAGATCACCAAAAAATCATATCCAAAATAATGTTATCGCACAACCAAGCCGCGACTTCGCAGCAACTGCGACGCCGCATCACGATCACCACCAACGTCACCACCACCTAGCCACAACGCCAACATCATAACCACCCAACCACATCGCGCTGCGCCGCGACGCCGTCGCAACTTTGCAGCAACCAGGCATCACCTAGAGTTTGCAACAACACTTGGAAGTGTCAAGTAGCAGATAGAGAGGGATGGGTATGGAGAGAACCGCACACAATGGCCATAACTTTGTCTCCATTTTTTGAGTTGGTTTCTCTGGAAAGGACCACCGCGAATCACACGGAGTGCCCAACGTGCTCATCTTCGCTTCAAATTGCGAAACCGTGACTCGCGCAGCGCAATCGTCACGAGTGCCGCTGTAGGCTCAGATCTAACATGTGTCGAGACATGCATCGCGCTTGCTCATAACCGGCGAGAGGATTGAGAGGGTGAGAAAAGATAGAGTAGAGAGGTAAGAAGTTTTGAGAGAGGAAGAAGGGAGAGATATAATTATGGTTTGGGATTGAAGTTCTGTAGGGTAGATTAATTAATTCTATAATATTATTGTTAATATTAAAAGTTTGATTTTAACAAATTTTAAATTTGATATTTGAATTGTGATCTGTAAAATTCTGATTGCATATAATTTCCACTTTAACAAATTATTATTTTGAAGCCATATCTTAGAGGGAAAAATTTACAAGTCACGCATTAAGTATGTGACAATTCAATTTTCACGTTTTAAATATCAAAACTCAAGTATTAATTAATTATAAAAAATATTTTATAAATTAATTATAATAAGATCACAATTATACAATTAATAGTCACAGGTGCATATTTATATGTAACACCCCCAAATTTAGATATCTAGATCTGAAAGTATTATCACTTCATTCTCTTTTTAAAATTATAAAAGCGAAAATGATTAATTTTTTCTTCAATATAATAGACATCAATTATTATTATTTTAAAATAATTTTTGGTTAATGAAATATAGAACAATTAAATCGAATTTTAAGTTTGTTTACAAAAACGAATTCAACATTTAAATATGATAATATTAAGTTTGTATCACCATAAGTCGTCACTTTGCATCATCTTACTTTCATCATCTGAAAATGTGGATGGATAACGTGGGATGAGCTAACGCTCAGTAAACAAACCTCATGCATATGATGTATGCTTATGATATGTATATGTCTTACTTTAAAATAAAAAGTATTTCTCAATATATATTCCCTTCCTTTCATTTTTATTAAAACTTAATATTGACGTCATGAGCTCACTTGGTGTGTCTATCGCCTAGCCAATTAGAATTTAGTGGACAATTATTATTTGGAAATCGACCAAGCCCTAATGATAGTACCGCAAACTTGGTTAACATTAATATTGTCATTGAATATTGAACATTGGTCTAGTATATCGGTCTCCACGTCCCATTTTTCACTCACACATTTCATGGCATATAGACACACTTTGTAATAAAACATTCGGGATACATATCTTTAAAACAAAAACATACATTGACTCATTGACATTTGAAAACTTTTTTTCTTGAAACTTCATGTATGCTTATGAATGCATTGTCATGTATAAATATGTCATGAAAAGCATTTATGACATATAAAGTAAAGATCAATTATCATATTTACGTAAGGACAATTTAAGCAATATGTTTATACATTTAACCATGTAAGGTACACATTAAAAAAAAAAAAAGAGGTTTACTTGCATAGAGTTCTTAGCAACTTACTTTTAAAATGATAAGTGTATATTGTATAGTTCATTTGCAATGAGGTGTATAAATAGAAAAATCGGCATAAAATCTGTTAGCTAAGAAATTAGACATCTAATTTTTCTCTATTAACTTAGTTACCATAAACTTAATTTATTAGGTTACTAAATTTCCATTATTAAATACCTAGTTTTTATTTTCAATAAACTTACACCAAAAAGAAAAAGGGAAATCTTTGTGCCAAAAGAAAAAGGGAAATCTTTGGGTACAATTAAGCACGGCTAATCTTAAGTACAAAATAAAATAAATGATATATTATATAATTAATTTAAGCTTAATAAAATTATAAATGGATCATAATTAAATTAAAAGACACATGAAGTATCAATGGCATCTAAGCTACGTAATATTGAAATTTTATTCAAATTATATGCATCTTAAGTTTAGAATTTCCAGGCACGTTGATCGCTTATAGCATCCAAAATACATTCCACCGCAACAAATATAGTTAGTCCCGACTATAATAATTATAATTATTCAATAGTAAATGGTAACATAAATACAACTAATCAAGATAGACATGTTCATCACAAGAAATATGAAGGTGGCATTACATTATAAGTTACAAAGTCACATATTATCAAATTAATTGATCACAAATTATTTCATCGATCACAATAAAAAAAGTTATAGGTCGCAATTTATTTGTCGGTCACAAACTTTCAAATTAGTTAGTCACAAATTATTGAATTTTTAGGTTACAATTAAATAATTGATTACGGATAACCAAATAGTTGGTCACATACACCAAATAGCGGGTCACATATCAATACTACCACGACTGCCACCGCCACCGACAAAACTACCACGAACAGATCCAATCCATTACTAAAAAAAACCACAACAATCACCACTATCAGATCTCCAAGCACTAACGACCACTTCCATCACCACTATAACACTCCACCAGAACCATCACTATCGCACCACTACTACAAACAACCCAACAACCAAGAAAATCACCAACGATCGAAACAACAACAAAAAAAACAACCAGAAAAATTTTGTGTTCTATCGTCGTTGTGTCGTGGTGCCGTACAGGGCCGCGGGCAGCGGCTCGTACAGCGCCGCCATCTCCGATAGTAGGTTGAGCGCCTTTGTGAGGTGGTGCTCAACATGATGCTCCGATAGTGAGAGAGAGTGAGAAGATAAAATGTGTGTGGGGATGAACTTCGACAGTAGGTGCGTCGTCGTTGTGAGCGCCGCTGTGAGTTAGCATTCAGCATGATCTTCCGGAGTAAGAGAGAGTGAGAAGAGAAAGTATGTGTGCAGCGGCGGTCTCCAATAGCAGGTGCGTCGTCGTCGTGTGTGTGTGACGACAGTCTCCGACAATGGGCATGTCGCATTTGATGTAACCGGATTAAGGTGGTGTGGATAGGTGGACAAAGAAAGAAGATAGATGGAGAGTGAGAATAGAATAAAATAATTGTTAGGGTTTGGAATTGAATTGGGTTGAGACATTTAATAATTAATTATTATATTAATGCCTGATATGTGAACAAATAAACTTCACAAGGGCTTAAGACTTAACATTGCGCGTTGCTACACATTAATTCTTTTAAAACACTACGAAATACATAGTCGTCTAACGTATCAAATTTAACTTTAAATTTTTTAGAATGGCGACTAATGTACTGAAATAAACACCATAGCACGGCTCGGTCTGGTGGTACCAGCACAAATCTTTTAGTCCGGATACTTGATCCATTTTTACACCCATAATTGTGTGTATTACAATTTGTTGCGTTTCTCGAAAATACTCATTCGATCTAAAGTCCGTCTTACGTAAAAGACCAATCTTAGTCCAGTTGATGCAATAACTTAATGTAAGAACGCTTTTCTTAAGTTCATAGACACTACACAATTATCAACCATTCATTCATTTATATTTATTGGTCAAACACGCATTGCAAGTTATTTTCTTCTTAAGTTCATAAATGCTAAACAATTATCAACAATTCATTTACTTATATTTATTGATCAAAGTTGAACGTGAACGTTATTTTGAAAATATTTTATAAGGATTGTAAAAATAATATTTGATATGAATTTGTTGGGAAGATCTAATGAGTCTCACACGAAATAAAGAAAAAAATTAGGATAGAAATTTAGGAGAATAAAATTGTATCCTCAAAAATCAACTTCTATTATCCAAATTTTTTGTGATAATGAAATATTACAAATGAGCAACTTTTTTATACTACATTTTGTATAGAAGAATTAATTACTACAAGAATTTAGACCCCCATTAAAATTCCTAGATATGTGAATATAAATAAAATCATTTATAATAATTCTAGATTTATGTAGATCAAAATTCATCAATTCAAAATTCAACGAGTCTAGAATAATGTGAATCATAATTAATTGAGAATTAATAACACGAAATTCATACGTGATAAAGTTTTTGTAGTATTTATTACATATTAAAAAATAAAAAATAAGATATTATTGAAATAATTAAATTATAGCAGATTAAAATCGTCCAAAAAAATGGTTCTCACGTGATATTTAATATATTGTAGATTTACAATAATAAAATTAGCCAATAGGAAAAGTAAAACACCTTATGTTCGAGAATGTAACAGAAGATTAAAAAATAAAAATAAAAAAGCCCAAAAAAGTGAGCAGTGGAAGAAATTTACGTGGGACGTATTACCCCACGCTTCCACTCATCAAAATCCACACTCTTATCCCATCGTCTCATCTCCCCAACACAGTAGATAGATAGACAGAGAGAGAGAGAGAGAGAGAGAGAGAGAGAGAAGGGCAATAGAAAATGGCCTTGCAATTTCAGGCTCCGATGAAGGCATCACATAATTCCCCTTTAGCTCCTACCGGAAATGCAGGCCTTAGGCTAAACTCAGACCGATTTGCACTCAAATCATCGTTTTTCTCTTCATCTGTTCATCTTTTTTTGCCGTCTTCTTGTACACCTTCTCCTGCTACGGCACCGAAACTCTCTATGCGTGTTGCGTCAAAACAAGCATATATTTGTCGTGATTGCGGGTGATTTTTAATTTAAATTTTTGTTTATATTTGTTTTTAAGATTTGAGTGTGACTTTGCTTGTTTGGGAAAATTGCAGGTATATTTACAACGACAGGACTCCATTTGAGAAGTTGCCTGATAATTACTTCTGTCCTGGTACAACCCACATTTTCTCTTTGAATTTTATGAATGAATTATACTAGTAGACCCGTGTAAGACGGGTTAGGTCAAGATAGGTGGTCGGATTCATTATTATCACATAAGTGGGCGAAACGTTACTCATTTATTATTGTGTTCATGGACCAAATCCGCTTATTTTAACCGCCCCAAATTATACTTAGCCCTGTTTGGTACAGGTGACAATTTTCATTTTCTTATTTTAAACTACACATTCTTCAATAAAATAATATTTTGCATCATTTCTACTTATTCAACCACATATTCTCTATCAATCTACTATTTTAGAATACATTCTTTCAAAATAATGTGATTCAAACACACCCTTAGTTAAGTTGAATCTGTCTAGTATCGAGATTTATACGAGCCGGTTCGAGTCAATTTGACACTGCTATTAACGATTTAGGTTGACCGTTTTGATTCTTTATTTGTTTTAGTTTGTGGTGCCCCGAAAAGAAGGTTCAGGCCATATGAGCCAGCACTGACAAAAAATGCTAACGACATGGACGTTCGAAAAGCCAGAAAGGCTCAGTTAAAGAGAGACGAAGCCATTGGGTAAGCACACTAAGCCATTTGGCATAGAGAGTTAGATAGTAATCGATCCGACTCGACGATATGGTACAAAAGAAGAGATAAATTCAAAAAAATATCATTATACGACCCCGTCCTGTCTAATATTGATGATCCAATTTTGCAGGCGGGCATTGCCGATTGCAATTGTGGTGGGAGTTGCAGCACTTGTTGGTTTATACTTCTATCTCAACAGCTCTTTCTAGTTGAAGTGGAAAGATTACAAAATATCAGTCCATATCTTGAGAGAGGGTACTTTTGTATTTTCAGTTCATTTGTGCAAATATTTTAAGGTCAAGTATATTTACCACGTTGAACTAAATAAGACGGAAAATGGATAAAAAGGATAGTAAATACTACTGATTTTGAATTCAAAAGATGTACAAGAAAATAGATATTAGGAAACAACTGCAGGAGGAACAATTGATTCACTTCATGAAATACGAAACAGCACAAACACAATTTAAAACCAATTGAAAAAGGTAGAGAAATAGGTAAACAAACAATCCCTTAAGCACTAACGAATTGGGGGTCGGTTGTATGAATCTCTGTTAAACGCTTTGTTCGATTCATTGCTAAATCTGCGGAAATATGTAAAAATAAGAAATCCTGGAAGAAAGGCGTCACCTTCCCTTTGCCTCTATGACTTGCCTCTGTGGTTTGTAGTACCCTTCCATAGGAAGAGCTTCATGCATGTACATGTGCACGAGTCACCATCATCATCATCCGACTGTCTCAGCATGCTAAGTTAATTGTACTGCCACGGTTCGTCTCCCTCAGAGTCCAAGTGTATATATAACCTTGCAGGCAGCAAAGTTTTCTTCTTTATAAAATGTTGCAACATGGACTATGGTAGCCAATAAGTTGTTCTAGTAGTTCGTACTTATCAATTGCTAAGAATATTACTTTTCTTCAATATTTTAAATTATCGAAGACAGGTAAATGCTCTCACCCCTACCTTGTGTATCTATTCTTGCTGAAAGGGTTGGTCCAGCTCGTGTTATGGAAAGTCGAGCTTGAAAAGTTGAAACATAATGCTTTATTTTGCGTTGTGCATAACGAATGGAGTAGTCGATCGAGTATTTCGAAATATATATCCTTCATTCGTTCAGCAATAAATCTAATAAACTGTAGAGACATGGAAAAGTTAGGTAACAAGTGTCACTGCTAAAATATGTAAATATATGAATGGATAAACAAAGAGCAAAATTTTGGTTATAGTTATAAAAATGGGCTACAAAAGAAGAAAGGAGAATATGTCTGCTTTCGCTTTATGGAGGTACAGTCATTTTGCACCATCCTCTTGTTGCCCTAATTTTTCAAAACGATTCTGAGAGATTTTTTAGTCAGAATCTAAAGGGCACTAAACAATTTTGCACACCGATTCATTTTTAGGAAGAATGGTAATGAATTTTACGAAAATGTTTAGATGATAAATTGGTAGCAGTTACTTGTATATTATTGAAATTAATATTTGACTTTGATTTTATAGAAGAAAAAATAACACGGGACAATTGTTTATAAAATATCTCTATTTGCAAGTGCCTGTGAAATAGACAGTATCCGCATGAATTTTTCCTCATGTTCAATAGCTATGTATTGGAGTTAGAAAGATCAGTGAGAGTTGGCCTAGACCAAATTAATTGTTGGGATTTTGAGTTGGGGGTTGGTGGAATACTTGGGTCTTTTTAGGCATTAGTGGGTTTTTGGGCATGTTTCTCAAGGTTGAAATATGCACTAGTGTTTGGTTAAAATTATTTGAAAGGTTTTATTTTAACATATGTTTAGATGAATTGTTATTTCTTAATAGTGAGTTATTTAAATGAACAGTAAGGAAGGAGTTATTTTGAAAATAAATAACTTAATTATTTTTTACTATGATTACGAGTTTAAAAAGACAATAATGCTATTTATCATTAAGATAATGGAACATCGGTCATATAGTAACTCATTATCCCCACATCTCTCTCTCTCGTCCCACTCTCTCTCGTAAAAATTGAAATGTTCAATCTCATTATTTCATATAAATTGTCACATCACTGATATTTCATCATCATCTTAATAGAACCGAATCGAACCGAGTAACAATAGGAATCTTCGAAATGGAATCATTGATTCCATATCCAACTATAAAATCGAATCGGAACCGGAACCGAACCAATCGGTTCCGATTTGGTTCGATCTAGTCCAATCTGGTTCTTTATATTTAAGAAATTATATTTTAAAAAGTATGAAATTACTTGTCATATTGAAAATAAACAAAAAAATAGAGTATGAAACAACTTGTCACTTTTTATAATCTAACAATACCAAAAATCAATTGAACAAGGTAACGAACAAAAGTTCACTTCAAAACTCAAAATCAACTTTTAAAAAAGAAAAAATAATAAACTATTAAATATAGTATAAACGGTAAAATTTCGTTTGAAAATTAATTTTTAAGAAAATCTATATAACAATAGTTTGATTATCTTTAGTAATTTTCAAGAATAATGATTCTTGATGGTCGATCACTTTGAAAATAACAAAAATTTTGAATTATTATGAAGCATTGAACTAAAAATATATTTTTCCTAATGTGTTGCATTAGAATCATGAATTTGTAAAATCTAATGGCAAAAGCTACATAATAATCTCAAAAATTCTAAATTATACAAATACTCTGTTTTGTAGATGGAAGCGACGACATGTAAGTGCATGTTAGTGGTTTTTGTTCAATTATATTTATAAATGCCGAGAGATGCATCTGGTGGACGTGCCCGAGTGTTTATCAGGCATGACTAGAAATCATGTGGGCTCTGCATGTACTTTGGAGTCTCCTCTCACTTCTTCCTCTCTCTCTACTTTTAGAGTCTTCTGAATCCTCCATTCATAGGCGGCCGTGAGAATGCGCAGGTGGTGCTATCGTACAGTACCTCAGTATTGCATGGCACCAAACTTTTTTTATATATATAATAATTTTAAATTTTTTATATTATGATAGTTAAAGGACACAATATTTATGAAAAAAGGGGTCCATTTTAAAAGGGCACCCAAAATCTGCCTCCATTCTCTCTCTCTCTCGATCTCTCTCGACTTTTAGAGTCTCCTGAATCCTCAATTCCTTCACTTCTTTTACCCAACGCTGAATTCCATTTTTCTATATGTCGACGAACATAAGTTGCATTGCAAAAATACAAAAAATAGTTTTACTTGTCAAGACTACAGGATCATTTATATGTAATTTTTTTTTTCTTTTTTTTACATGTCTATGTGTAGCACACATGCATGCGGATACTTTCAAGTAACTAAAGTTGCCTTCAGTATGACAAATTAGATAGAACGTATCTTAGAATTGGAGTTAACGATTAACTAATCTTATCCTTCCTAAGAAGAGTTCTATAACAATAAGCCCAAATGCATAAGCAAATGGAAATGGTTTCAGTTTCAAAAACATTTATGGTCTGTTCTCTTTACCATTTTCAAGCCGTTTTCTGTTTTCGATTTTCCAAAACAGTAAAAACGCGTTCTATTCCCCATTTTCGAAAACGCGTTTTTGAAAACAAGTTAAAAATTTGTAAAGAAAACTCAAAACGACAAATTTGTCATTTTGGATGTTTTCAGTTATAATCAAGTGAAAATTTTCAAAATGCGTTTTGAGCATTTTCAAAACAATTTTTCAAAATGCCAAAAAGAACGCATTTTCAAAAATCTCAAAATGGACACTGAAACACACAAAACACAAAATGAATTCAAAACTCNGTCATTTTGGGTGTTTTCAGTTATAATTAAGTCAAAATTTTCAAAACGCGTTTTGAGCGTTTTCAAAACAATTTAAAAAAAAGCCAAAAAGAACGCATTTTCAAAAATCTCAAAATGGACACTGAAACACACAAAACACAAAATGAATTCAAAACTCAAAACACAAAATTGAAACACAAAGAGAACAGCCCCTTAATCGTTTGTTTGACTGAATTATCTACAAAGTTCGATCCATCGGCTCAATAGATCCACACGTGCATGTAAGACCACTTTATACTTGACTAACTTTG
>CAIGRP010002172.1:0-11586 GCA_903798385.1 Fraxinus cuspidata
AATCTCGATTTTTTGGTAGAGTAAGTCAGGATTAATAGATGTATCTCAATTGGTCAAGAGTTGGCCCAATTAGAAATATCTATTGGAGCTTGAGTCTTGTGAGTCTGATTAGGTCTCTCTTTTGGCTCTAATAAAGGTGTGTGATTTAATTGGTCTACTATAGTAAAGTCCAAGGAAATTTGTGCAAATATGAAACTCTAATTGTATGTTATAAATATACCCTTTAAGGGCACATTTGGTATTGATTAGGTTTTAGTCATTTTTCATTTCCCAAAAAGAGGAGAAGCACCTAAGGAGCACAAGGGAGAAGATCTAAGGGATAAAGCATTTGGACATGCCATTAAAAGCTCATTTAAGGTTATCACCTCACCTTTATGTGTGAGGATTTAAACAAAAACATCATATGATCTCAAGGTGATCTAAGATCCACTATGCATTTGGGTTTAATCTTCAAAGGAAAATTAATTTTCTATTGTGATGATTAAATTTTCACATCCAACATTCACAACCATCAAGACAAGCAATTGAAGTGACAAATTCAATTTATTCCATAAGAACATAACAAAATATATAACAAACCAATGATCCCATACACAAATCAAATCATAAAATGTGATTGTATAAGATAGGAGAAAGCCGATGGAGAAGAGACAAGAAGGGACGAGGTTAAAATTAAATACTTAGCCAACTTCAAGGAATAGACTGCGCCAACACCAAATGAGACGATTACACCAATGCATGTCTTATTTTTTGTCATCACTATTACACAAACCAAACATTTCATATACTTCATTTATAACCTAGGTACACTATAATCACTATGTAATTTTGTCCACCACCTATTCTCATGTAGAAGAGACAAAACTCTTCTTTATAATATAATGTGATGGAAACATATATAATCTCAGCTTCAAAACTTTTCCATTTTTCATGTGACTCTTGTTCTTGGACCAAATTATAACCAAAACCATATATTTGCTTATTGAATTAGTTGAATTAAAGCGCAGGCAGTGTATAAATGATTAATTCCCGGTGTGGTAGCATAAGGACTCCCAAGAGTGAGATTGCAGGGAGCATAACAAGTGAGACTTCGATTCAGAAGAATAATGAGATTAACTCTTGGAGCAAACAAGAAACTGCCTCACCAAATCAGTCCATTTTTTAATTGAAGAAGATTAATGGAAGTACGCAAACCTGAGTACTCCAGCTGCAGTCAAATTTGAGGTGGAAGGTGTGAGAAAAATAGAGCATCTGTATTTTTTATTTTTTATTTTATAAGTTTTCATTACAAATACAGTATATATAAAGATATACAAGAGACAAATCAGTGCTATTTCTAAGGCTAAGAAATCGTGATCCAATATTAGTGGAATTTGATATGTACTAATCTAGGAAAGCCAAACTAAATAAATCAATTACATATATACAACAATATTTCTTAATAATGAGATGTTGAAGTTCAATCACCTGATTATTCATTGTGGAAGTCAATTTTCTTAATACTCCCCCCTACGTTGGAGAGTGAATATCAGGAAGTCCTAACTAGTTACACAAGGATACAAATTGATCCTTCCCTAGAGCATTTGTGAATACATCTGCCAACTGGAAGCGTGTAGGTACATATGAAGGACTAATCATTCCATCTTGCATTTTTTTCTCGAACGATGTGACAATTTTTGTTTGCTCATGAAAAATAGGATTTGCTGCAATGTACAAAGCTGCTTGATTATCACATAACAATGGTCTAGGAGCCATTTGTTAAATTTTCAAGTCTTGTAATATATAGAGTAGCCAAGTTAGCTCCAAACACGTGTTGGCCATGCCTCGATATTCAGCCTCGACTGATGATTGAGAAACATTGGCTTGTTTCTTAGATTTCCATGAGATGAGAAAATTCCCAAGGAAAATACAATATCCTGTAACTGATCTTCTTGTGGCACGACAACCTCTCCAATCCGAATCGCGAAAAGCTTTTAGAGCAAGGTTGTTGGTGAAAGGTAATAGTAAACCTTGACCAGGAGTACCTTTGACGTACTTGAGGATTCGTGTGGCAGCATCCCAATGAGGTTTTTGAGGCCCATGGATAAATTGGCTCAATGTTCGAAAGGAATAAACTATTCCTGGCCTCGTGATAGCGAGATAAATCAATCTTCCAATCAATCTTCTGTGCTTAGTTGGATCATTCAACAATGCTCCGTCTGTAGGAGTGAGCTTCAAATTTTGTTCCATGGGAAACTTACCTGGCCGTACACCTATAAGTCCTGAATCTTGCAAAATATCTAATGCATATTTTCTCTGAGACATAAAGATACCTTTCTTGGAACGGGAAAACTTAATACCTAAAAAATATTTCAAGTCTCCAAGATCCTTGATACGAAAACGTTTGAGAAGAATTCTTTTGAGATATCTGATTTCTTGAAGATCATTTCATGTGAGGAGAATGTTATCAACATAGATGAGAACAACAGTTAGCGAAGTACCTTGAGTCTTGGTAAAGAGAGAATTATCAGCTTTTGATTGTTGATAACCAGCTTTTTGAATGATGTATGAGAATTTGGAAAGCCAATTTCTGGATGTTTGTTTGAGCCGACACACAATGTTCTTTCCCTACTTGTGAAGACCAAGTGGAAGCTCCATGTAAACTACCTCATGTAGATCGTCGTGAAGGAAAGCATTCTGGACATCTAATTCATAAGTAAACCAATTGCGAGCAGCTGCAACAGTAAGAAGACAATGGAGTGTGGTGAGTTTTGTTGTTGCAAAAAATGTTCCTGATAATTGATGTCCTCAACTTGATTGTATCCTTTAGAAATAAGACGAGCCTTGTAGTGTTCAATCGTTCCATCAGACTTTTATTTTATCTTGTATACCAATTTACAACCGATTGGTTTATGACCAGTAGGAAAAGAAACGGAACTTCATGTGTTATTTTGTTTCAATGCTTCCAATTTTGTATTCATGGCTTATTGCCAATGTGGATCAAGGATAACTTGAGTATAGGACTTGGGCTCGGTGTGTCTTGTAATGTTAGCTAGAAAAGAACGATGGGTAGAAGATATGCAAGAATAAGAAAAAAAAATGAGAAAGGGGATATCGGGTACTTGAGGCAGAGGTAAACTGATTTGCTTAAGTTGACATCACGTTATCTCTATGCCATGTTGAAGATTTCTTATGACGAGTAGAGTGTCGCATATGAGGAATGGAAGGTGTGGTAGGATCTGAAGTTGGTAATTAAGTTCTATTTGAGAAGAAGATGGAGTGGATTTGACTGGGTCGATACTAATGGTTCTAGTGTGGCAGGTGTGTGTGGTGTAGATGTGGCCTCATCTAAGTCCATTTGTTGGGTTTAGTAAGATGGGATATTTGGGATGAAAGGTTGTGTAAGAGGTCTTATGCATGTAGAGTCAAGGAAGAGATTGGGCAATACAGAGTCTAAATTAGGTGATGTTGAAATTTGGGAAAATGGAAAAGTTGTTTCATGAAATTTGACATCAACACTTACAAAGAATTTCTTAGTCTCCATATCATAAAGTTTGTAACCTTTTTGACTAGTAGAGCATCCAACAAAGATCCAACAACCATACAACGCTTGGCACGGGGCTTAAATTTGTGGTAGAATGGACAACAGTCGCATATCATAGACAACCAAAAACCTTTAAATGTGAGTCGATTAATAAGGTGAACAACGGTCATAGCGCATTAACCTAAAATATAAGTGGTAAATGAGATTGAAAAAGCAATACACGTGCTACACTGGGAATATGACGATGTTTTGGTTTGACAACTCTATTTTGTTGTGGAGTGTAAATACAAGTGCTTCGTATTCAATTCCGTGATGTTGAAAATAATTTCTCATGGATAAGAATTCAGAACCATTGTCTATTCTAACAACCTAAACATATGTCTGGAATTGAGTATAAGCAAAATCAATGAATGATTTCAAGATGTTTTGTGTTTCAGATTTACGTTGCATAAGAAATATCCATGTGCACCGTGTAGAATCATCAACAATAGCAAGAAAGAAACGTGCCCCTGAATGTGTTGGAACTTTATGTGGACCCCAAATATCACAATATAGAAAATTAAATGGAATGTGAGTTGATATGGAACTTGAAGGAAATGGAAGTCTTGTTTGTTTAGCCATAGGGCAAACATTATAATTATTATCATAGAAGATATTATTGGAAGATAACAATGAAAAACCATTTAAGACAATGTGGTGATGGATGTCCAAGACGCATATGCCATAGATATGAAGCTTGAGAAACTTGATGAGAGACTACTGTTCTTTGCAATGGAGACATGTAATAGAGACCACCACGCTATTTACGTGAGCCAATCATCTTCCTCGTATCCAAGTCCTGCAAGACACAGAAAGAGGGAAACAAAATGGCACAACAATTTAGAGTAGTGGTGACTTTGCTTACATACATCAGATTTAAGTGAAAAGTGGGAACACATAAAACATTCTTTAAAGTTATATCTGAATTAAATGGTACTATCTCGATTGAAGTGATTAGGGAGGAAGATCCAGTGGGTAAATTGACAATTGGTATTGATAAGGATTCTCTTTTAGTGAAAAGTGTAGGATCAGAAATAATGTGATCAGCAGCTCCGCTATCCAAAACCCAAGTTCTAGTGAATACATAATTAATTGAAATAGGAAAAGTTAACAGACCTGCAGCATTTGCATAAGCATTGCTATTACCAGAGCATGGTTTGGAATCATCATAGATACTGTACGAACAAGTTGTTGAAGTTCTTCTGCAGATAGACCATGCAATGAGTTTGGAGGGTTGTAATCATTGTGCTTGTTCTGTGGAAGACTATGTGAAGAATTCAGCGAATTAGAGAAATGGGCTGGAGTACTAATGTTTTATTGATGACCCTCGTATACAAGTTGAGAAGAATTTGTAGCATTAGCAGCAGGAAAGAAATTGCATGTATTACCCCGAGGTTTGCGCTGTTGTTTTTGTTGTTGAATTTGTCGTTCGCCTTGCGTTCCTGTGTTGTTGAGAAGTCATGTTCCATTTTAATAGTTGCACATTTCCTTAATATGACCTTTTTTGTCACAATACTTGCAATGGAATTTTAAAGTTTGACAATTTTCAATTGAATGATCTCCTCTATTACAGTGCTCATAATACTTGTCTTTGAAATTATTTAAGGAGTTGTTGGTTCGACTCTGAATAGCAGCAGTGATGGAAAAGTTCTCAGTTGATTCTGATGTCATTTGTCGTTGTGTTTTGTCTTGAATGGCAAGAGAGTATGGTTGACGTACATTAGGTAATGGCGCATCATGAGGATATTGGTACGAACAACATTATAGGCATCGTTAAGGCCCATGAGAAATTGCATCGACCGATCTTCTTCTTAGGTTCTTTCATTTGGTTGCAGGTGGGAAGAGGTCTATATGTTTCTAATTCCTCCCAAAGGCTTTTGATTTTTGTTAAATATGTTGAAATTGTTATAGTACCTTGTGAAAGACTGGCTAAGAATTTCTGGATTTAATAGATTGCTGGTGCATTTTTTTATGAAAATTGATCTTTGAAATCTTTCCACACTTGTTGAGCAGTATTTGAATGAACTATATTCTTGTTAGCTCAGGTTCTATAGAGTGAGTTAGCCATGATAAAATCGTGTTGTTGCATTGATTCCAAAGAGCATATTCTACCGGTTTTTCTTTTGCTAAAGGTGGCTGAATTGATCCATTGATGAAGCCAATTTTGTTTTTGGCTGTGAGAGCATGAATTATAGATTTGTTCCATGATGGGTAATTGGCACCATTCAATTTTGTTGGGACGAGCATATTTCCGTTTGATCTGAATGATGGACAAAGTAGGGGTTTGATGGATCTATACAAATACTTACTTTGCTTGTGTTTGAATTATCGAAATGGGACCTTTAAGGCTCATGAAAGTTACTCTGACACCATGAGAAAAATAGAGCATCTGTATTTTTATTTTTTTTATAAGTTTTCATTACAAATGCAGTATATATAAAGATATACAAGAGATAAATTAGTGCTATTACTAAGGCTAAGAAATTGTGATTCAATATTAGTGGAATTTGATATGTACTAATCTAGGGAAGTCAAACTAAATAAAAAAATTACATATATACAGCAATATTTCTTGATGAGGAGATGTTGGAAGTTTAATTACCTGATTATTCATCGTGGGAGTCAATTTTCTCTGATTATCAGACATCACAAGGTGATTTCATGGTTCTCACCAGTGAGGAACATGTCACCTCAGGCATCCAGTTTCTAATTTACTCTCCACCTTGCATCTTCTCTCATCTCGGCTAGAAAGTAGGCAAGGGGCTGAGTCTACTCCATAGGGCTTTCAATTCTCCAAACATTCAACATATATCGGTGGAAAGCCTTTCTCTGCCGGTTCTCTAGAACATTCTACCATAATTTCAATGAGGATGATGATTTAGTAATTTTCTCCTCAATGAAGATAACTGGTGGCGATGGTGAAAGCTCATCCAATTCTGAACTTGGTTTTGCGAGTCACTACATAGTAGTGCCTCACCATCCATCTAGGAAAGTTTAAATGCGACGCAAGAGAATAACATTTATCAGGTGGGATCTATTGTACCTGTACCAATATTGCAAAAATTACACCAGGAATGGCAACAAAAACATAAGCAAAGAAATCTCCTACAGCAGCATCAAACACTGCAACTACAACACAAATGTCTGCAGCCACAACAAAGCCAACTAAAAAATATATACAATGGCAGCTTGATGGTGCCTTTTTCTATAGGATTTAAGCAGGTAAAAGATGGACCATATTAAGTGACTCCATTAATTTAGTAACTTATTTTGTTATCTCATCTATATAGGTACTGTTGACCCCGAAAAATGTAACGCAAACATGGACAACAGATGTCGAGCCCACTCATGCCAACTCAAGCAAGTTTCGATGCTTTTCATTGGAGAAACAGTGAGAGAATGAGAACACGTGAACGCGAGAGATGCTTTACGGTGCGAGTGACTAGGATGATTGCGCTAACAAACAATTGCCGACAAAGCGTAAATAACTTTAAGATCAAACTGATAAATATATAACAAGCAAGAAGGTTTCTTGAGAGTATTTGTCTTGAGTGTTTTCTTGTATATTAGAATCAATATTCAAATAACCATTCCAAAGATCAAAGATCCAAACCTCCCATCATTTACAAAGACCACCTATTTATAGTGTTCTGGCTTACGTGGTGTCCATTGGATTAGAACTACGTGACATCATCTCCCTGATTGAAACCTCACATCACTAAGTCTACCATATAATAAATACATTGAAAACGGGCCAACCGCCCTATACATTAGGCTGACACATCTGACATTCTTTTTTACAAATGTTATATCAATCATTCCTAAAGATTGTCTACAGACCTTGTAAGAGACAACTTTTGACATCTTTGCATTTGGCCAATTAGTCTTTGTTGACTTTCCTTTCCATGTGGACTGCGATGTGGCACTAACAATGGTCCCCCAAGTCTAGGCATGATTATTTATGTAATGCATAAAGTTGTATGAAAAATTTTTGGTGAGGAGTAATTTTTGGTTAGGGCTGATTTTATAATACCACAATAGTCCCCAAGTCTAAGTATAGATATTTATATTATATTTAGAATTTGAAAGTAGCCGATCTGCATGAATTACCTATCCATGTTGTCCGAAGTTGTGTACCTGGTGATCTCTGAATTTCTAGAATAAATTGGAGGAGCGTTATTATGACAAATTTGTCTGAAGCTGTCCTTTCTAAAGTTGTTTGTATTTCCGATGCCTTAGCCGAAGTGGTTGAGGTGAAGTGCATCTGTTACTTGCTGAGGTTGTGACACATTAATTATAGCAAATCAAGTTTTTTGAAACGTTGGGAACACGAGACGTCCTCAATTATTGCTTCCAAATGATTTGTTGTTTCTTATGTTTTCAAAAGACAACTGAAGCGGTTCATCTTCCCATATACGCAATCGCCTTCGTATTTAATGCGCAATGATGGCTGTCATATGTGCGTCCTACGAAATTGAGATGCATTAAAGCACGTGATGCAGGCAGGGCTGATTTGGACCATAGAAGACGAAGAGTCTGATGTACTGAGTGGCTTAGATTGAAATCTCAAATGAACGGTTAGATGACCCAGATCGACATCTAACGGTTGTGATTAAGAGCTCCTACCTATAAAAGGCAACCGTTTGGGGCAAAAAATTACTTGAAGAATTTTGCTTAATGGCCCGAAGAGGTAATGCCAATTTTCAACACATTCTTCATAGTTTTGTATAAACACAGCCACTACCCTTATTTCCCGCTTTTGTAGAAAACCTTGAGAAGATGAGGCATCCCACTCCTGACATGGTCACAATTTTTGCTGTCACCTCCACTGCTGTGAGGAAAGGGTTGAAGCCCTCATCTGTTAATGCGAAACAGGTGAGGGACCAAGTGGAGAAAATCAACCGAGAGGCTAGTAGTCAAGAGCGAGAAGGGCGACCTCCCTTGAAGGATAAAGGGAAAAAGATAGTGGAGAAGGTCCCCGAAAAAAAAAGCAACGTTTCTCCACCACCGGAGAAGGTGGATCAATGGCCACTCTTCATCCACACTCTGAAGTCCCTGCTGGGGAAAAGTTGATGGTAGCTTCAATAGCTATGGCTAATGAAAGTCAGAAGAGGCCAACTGTTGTGGAGCCGTTACGACAAGGGTCGTCGAAGAGGACAAGAACTTCAAGCCTATCATCGGCTTTTTATTCGACCCATGCTAAACTTGTGATTTCCTACAGGAGCGAAATATTGGCTCTAGAGGTTGTGAACATGCTTCCTCCAAAGGTCCAAACTGCCACATCTACATTTTATAAGTTCTGGACAGATAGGAGGTAAAATTTTGTGGAGACCAATGACGCGGTGAACCTCTTCACCACCATGGTTAGCCAAGCGGGGATGGCCTTTGGGTAGCCTGAAGTCCTCTTTAAAAACCTTCAAAATAAAAATAGAGAGAGTGTAAATAAAGCCTCTTAGGCTGAGGAGGTAGCTAGCAAAGCTGAGGCTGAGGCATTGAAGAAGCAGAAGGCTGAAAAGTCTGTGAAGCTCGCTTCGACAATGGCGAAAATAGAAAATCTGAAGAAGGGAGTCCACTTGTCCCAAAGCAAAGTGGCTTCCATGACGAAGCGGGTTGTGACTTCGAATGTCCACCAGAAACTGGCTGCTGAGGCCTTGGAGAAAGCAAATAAGGAGAATATTGCCTTGAAGCAGTTGGTAGAGGAACTGATCAATACTAACTTGACTGAAGAGGTAGAGACAGTGAGGTAGGAGGCTCAATCGACTGATGAAGATGCTATAAAGCATTACGTCGCCTACTTTCACCTAGCGGGGGCTTACCAAAGCTGCGCGAAATATTGGCGGAGGCATATGCATACAAAGATGGTGGAGTGGATTAAAGTCAACTCTCAAGCCTTCATTACCTCTGAGTTGAGGTCAGAATTTTTGGAAGAGGAAAACCAAGAGACTCAAACTCCGACAGAAGGTAGCCACATGATCGAAATTGAGGACGATACTAATAAGGAAGCTTCTGAAGCCGTGGGTCCTAATGCTATAGTACCATGTAGCTTCCCCTCCCCTACTTATTTAGCTGATAGGTTTTCTTTTTTTTTTTTGGTTTCTTTCTTTTTTTTTTTTTTTTTTTTTNAGAGCCTCAAACTCTGGCAGGTGGTAGTCATGTGATCGAAATTGAGGACGATGCTGTTGAAGACACTTTGAAGTTGTGGCTCCTAATGCTATTGTACCATTTGTAGCTCCCCCTCCCCCACCTGTTTAGCTAATAAGTTTTTATTTTTTTGCATTTTCCTTGTAAATGGCTTTGGCCCACAATTGTAAATATCTTTTTCAACGACTGAAGTTTTCTTTTATCTATATACTTGTGTTTCATTTAAATTCTGTACTTTCTGCTTATTTTATTGATTTGCCATGCTCTTCAGTCTATTTCATTTGCAAATTTTCAACCAGTGTTAGAAGGTTGTTTACCTTTCTAGCTTGACATCTGAGCTTGTATGCACATCGGCTTTGTTGTATTTAAGACTTGTTTTTTTTGTACAATTGTTTGCAGTTTGAGTCTTTTAATTATTTCCGTGAGTACGGTGTTGAGCAGTTCGCCTATACTGAGGCTTTCTTAACAATGTTGGTTGTTAAGGGCATGTACTTTCCACTTCGTGAGTAAGGACGTGATCTCTTTTGGGATCCAACCCTTTGTTGATGTGCCCACGTTTCTCTGCATAGAGATGATTCATTTATGCAGATGCTTCTCCTTCGACTTTTGTCAATAGGAGACACTTTTTTTCCTCAAACTTGACTTAATAAAATTAAGAACAATTTTAACTTAATAAAATTAACAATTTTCCTGGGTTGAGTGATTCGTCCATGCTGAGGCTTCATTAACAACTTTTATTGTTAAAGATATGTGTTGTTCACTTCGTTAGTAAGGAGGTAGTCCATTTCGGGATCCAACTATTAGTCGAAGTGTCCACTCTTCTCTGCATAGGGGCAATTCATCTATGCAGAGGCTTCCCCTTTAAACTTTTTCAATATGAGGTACTTTTTATTTTATTTCTCACGAATTTATCTTAATAAAATTGAGAACAAGTGTAAATAGAAATAATACTTTTCTTGAGCATGAGATTGAGTGGTTTGCCCACGCTGAGGCTTCCTTAACAACTTTTGTTGTTAAGGGCATGTTTTGTCCACTTCACGAGTAAGGAGGTGGTCCATTTTGAGATCCATCTCTTCATCGAAGCGCCCACACTTCTTTGTACAGGGACGATTCATCTATGCAGAGGCTTCTCCTTTGATTTTTGTTAACATGAGGTAATTTTTTCTTTACAAACACTTTAATAAAAGTAAACTTCATTGAATCAAGAACTATACAAAAATGTATATTTACATCCTCACTAGTAATATTTCCGCAAATGCCTACATTCCATGGACGAGGCTATCTCTTTTCATCCATATTTTATAAGTTCTAGGCTGAACTTCTTTTTTAATGCGGTAGTCGCCTTCCTAGTTGGGGCCAAAGGTTGCTACCTCATGCTCTTTAGAATATAAGAATACCTTTTGAAACACCAATTCAGTCAAGAGAAATGACTTCTTCTTAACTTTAGAATGGTAGTATCTAGTCATTTTCTGTTGATAGATAGCCAACTTTGCTTGAGAATCATCCATCCTTTCTTCAAGGAATCACATATTCTCAACTCGTCATTATATATTTTGTTGAAATGAATGTGACGATGAGAGGGCAGACTCACTTCAACTTGGCTCATAGTCTCGGCTCCATAAGCCATAGAGAAATGTGTTTTTCCTGTAACCGTTATGCTTGTAGTTCGGATGGCCCATATGACTTGAGGTAGTTTGTCGACCCAGACCCTTTTAACAGCATGTAGCCTTTCTCTTTAATGTATATTTGATAGTTTTATTAATAGCTTCCATTTGTCCGTTAGCCTAAGAGTGATGTGGGGAGGGAAAATGTTTCCTGACTCCCAGCTCCTTACATAAGTTACTGACCTTTTTGTTGCCAACTTGTTGTTCATTATCCAAACT
>CAIGRP010002174.1:0-11879 GCA_903798385.1 Fraxinus cuspidata
TGAGAAGTGCTACCAACGAAATTTGGACATGCATCATATGTAATTAAATCTAACCCAAAAGCTGCACATGTTACAAGAAGAAAATAAACTTCTATTAAATAAAAGTTGTGTGTATCTATTAACAACATAAACAATAAACATGTATAATTTAAAATTACTATTCTAACTAACATAAACAAAAACACCATTTTATTTGAACCGAACTTACAAGTTGCATGTCCATGTAATCCATCAACTAATTTCTCTGAAGGAGCACTGTAAGTAATATCCCTAGAAATACCCTCATTTACCGCTCTCTATTTTCTTAGATCTCAATAGTGCTTAATTCTAAGTGCTCTTAATTCTCGTCGTCGTGAATTTTGAGATTCTTTTGATCTAGTATAGATCTTTTGGCAACGCTTCCTTTCTAGATCATGACTTGTAGCATTATTACTGCCACCATCCATAAGACAAATAACTGAAGACAATGTAAAGTAGAAAGAAAAAACAGTTAAAACACAATACAAAAGATTTCAAAAGATTTCCTACCAATACTTACTAAAAATAAAGAAAAATAAAATATTTATCCTTACACACAGTCTTAGCACGAGAATGGACGCCAATATCCTAGCCTTCAAGAAAATTAGTTTCCTCGACAATAGTCAACTGACAGTATGTTGCTCTCCTTATTACCTGTAGAAGAAGAAAGAACAATAACTATTTCATAAAAAAAGAGAAAGATTTATTTGATTAGTAAGGTGAACGCACATTACTTGATTAATGTTAAAAGTAAGTATGTGTATTTGAGGCTGGGCATCAAAGAAAATGCCTATATTATTCAAGATTGAGTAATGGGTTTCCTTTCAGTCAACCAAATTGAATGAAATGAAATAGACCATCATACGACGTCGTCTTCTCACATAAAAAGGAAAAATAAATTACAATTGATGATAGCACTTAGGGAGACGTGTACGGATGAACAGTATCCGTTCCCTAGACTCTTTTATATTGTAAGAATAGCGACAACAACTATCTAAAAGCTCATATTAGTAGTTTTCCTAAAGAGTATTTGTAAATTTTACGGTGGAAGCAAAACTTCTTCAATAGAAAACATGAAAGTTCCGACGAAAAATACACAAATGAACAAAAAGGAAGTTAAAAACAAAGGGGAAAAGTAATCATCATAAACAACCACTATAAATCAACTGAAATTTAAAAAAAAAAAAACAGATGACAAGTTTGATAGCACAGTTTCTTAATCAGACTTGAATCCAACTGGAAAAGTGCAAATTAGAAATTTAGTCTCCCTGTATATAATGCTGTACGAAACAATGAAAGAAAAATCTTTACGAGTCAGTAGGAAAATAAGTAAAAATTTTAAGCGATTATTTTCAAACCTCATAAAAGAGGAAAAAAGGAACTCGACAGCAGTTATGGAGTGGGTGAAAATACATAAATCAGGTAAGCTTTCCTTATTTGAACCCCACGTCTTTCTAATGTTTTGCTTATGTATGATTTCTATATTACAAATAGTAAAACACCCCAACCCCAAACGTCAGGAAAAATAAAAATAATAAAAAAAGTCTCTTTTCCGTTGTATGTAACAAATATATCATTAACTACTTGTAGCACAATAACCTCCTCTACCTGTCCAAAGTCAAAATCAGATCCTCAATTACTAAAGAAGACGCACAAAGGAAATAAATAAATAAAATCAAACTACTTTTAGTCTTACATTGTAAGACACAAATCCTTCTTGTCAGAAGACTAATGAACAGAACTAAAAAACAAAAACGAGACAAAAGAATTAAAGTGGTTTGAATAAATAAAGAGAGAAAAAGAAAAGGAAATATATTGAAAATTAAAGAATAAATGAGTTTTACGTTATGAGCAATACATGAGAGGTTCTGTGAGGAGGATGAATGAAAAGAGAAACTGCATAAGGGTTATGGCCAAATCTAATTCAATTATACGACTTGCATGCAAAAACTTGCTTGAACTATTATCGAACTTCTTCGAAAGATGATAAAAAAATTCAACACAATAATATGATTTTTTTTTTTGGAGGGGAAGGGGACTTAAGAAAATGACGAATCCATCAACTTTTTTTTGTGATTTTCTAAAATTTGAGTCAAAAGAACTAATAGTATAAAATATCATCATTCAAAATAAGCATTAAAAAATAAACCGAATAAAATTCTCCTTGCCTGAGATTCTCTCCGTTTATTGAATTTTATGAAACTTGAAAGCTTCAATACTCAAACAAAATGCAAAATAAACAGCAATATATCCAATTCCTCATTTTGAGAACTCCACACAAATTTAGATAGCAGAAATACACTATCTACCGATCTGTAATGAAATATTGAAAAAAAAAATTAGAGATCTCGTACCTTGTTTTCTCAGAGGGAAATCCCTTCTTCCCGAATCCCACGGCGCCAGTGCTTCCTCTGATAAAAGAAGCAAATGGAAATGAAAATAAAGAAAAAACTACAACAACAAAGAAACATTGAGCAAAAAATCAGAAATCGTGCACCTTGTTTTCTCATAGGAAATCCCTTCTTTTCCGAATCTCTCGACCCAATATCCTTGTTTTTCTAGATTAAAACCAACAATAAATTATTTTGAGAGGCCATCGTTCAAAGCATAGCGTAGATTCTTCAGAAGAGAACAAAAGAAACAGCGCGGTGAAAAAAAAATTAGAGATCTCATACCTTGTTTTCTCAGAGGGAAATCCCTTCTTCCCGAATTCCACGGCGCCAGTACTTCCTCTGACAAAAGAAGCAAATGGAAATGAAAATAAAGAAAAAACTACAACAACAAAGAAACATTGAGCAAAAAATCAGAAATCGTGCACCTTGTTTTCTCACAGGAAATCCCTTCTTTTCCGAATCTCTCGACCCAATATCCTTGTTTTTCTAGATTAAAACCAACAATAAATAANAAAGAAGCAAACATGATTGAAAATAAAGAAATAACCACAACAACAAAGAAAAAGAAAGCAAAAAATCAGAAATCGTGCACCTTGTTTTCTCACAGGAAATCCCTTCTTTTCCGAATCTCTCGACCCAATATCCTTGTTTTTCTAGATTAAAACCAACAATAAATAATTTTGAGAGGCCATCGTTCAAAGCATAGCGTAGATTCTTCGGAAGAGAACAAAAGAAACAGCGCGGCGAAAAAAAAATTAGAGATCTCCTACCTTGTTTTCTAAGAGGGAAATCTCTTCTTCCTGAATCCCACGGCGCTAGTGCTTCCTCTGACAAAAGAAGCAAATGGAAATGAAAATAAATAAAAAACTACAACAACAAAAAAACATTGAGCAAAAAATCAAAAACCTTGCACCTTGTTTTCTCACAGGAAACCCCTTCTTTTCCGAATCCGTCGACCCGATATCCTTGTTTTTTAGATCAAAACCAACAATAAATAATTTTGAGAGATATCGTTCAAAGCATAGCGTAGGTTCTTCGCCAGAGAACAAAAGAAACGGCGCGGCGCTAGGGTTTCCTCTAATGAACGAAGCAAATGGAAATGGAAACAAAGAAATCGTTTTCTTCCTTCTACACGGGTGAACCCAATGGAAGAAAACAAAAACGAAGCATAAGATCTANAGAGAACAAAAGAAACGGCGCGGCGCTAGGGTTTCCTCTAATGAACTAAGCAAATGGAAATGGAAATAAAGAAATGGTTTTCTTCCTTCTATACGGGTGAACCCAATGGAAGAAAACAAAAACGAAGCATACGATCTATCGTTCAAAGCATGGCGTAGGTTCTTCGTAAGAGAAGAAAAGAAACGGCGCGACGCTAGGGTTTCCTCTAATGAACTAAGGAAATGGAAATAAACAAATGATTTCCTTCCTTCTATACGGGTGAACCAAACGGAAAAAAAACAAAAACAAAACGTACGATACGACGTCGTTTCCAATTAGAAGGGAAAATTAAAACCATGGACGACATAGATGGTCGACACGTGTCCTGCCCTTATATTACCCTCTTTTATATTTTAGGGATAATTGAGTGGGGACTTCTGTTGCTATTTTTCCAAATAAAAGTATTCTAAATTATTTCACTTAATTGATCAAAATAGGAATATTTTTTTTTTTTTGGTTAATTTCTAATAAATTTTAAAAATTGTCTATAATTATAATGACTTCATTTGAAGAAATTCCGGTAATAAAGTTTTTAGTTTAATTCTACTCAAAACATTGTTTTATGTCAGTTATTAAGCATCTATTTGGTGTAGATTTTAAATTCAATTTTCTAATAAATTTTAAATAAAAATTGATGAAATGTGTAATTGAAAAATTGTCAATCCCTTTAAAAGTGTTATTAAAATTAATTGTTGACTTTGATTTGAAATTTTATCGACTTTTAATCTATATCAAATAAGAGCTAATTTTTTTTCTATTTTATTTTAATCAATAAACTTTAGTTAATGTTTGATATAAATTCTTTAAAACTCATTTTCTCTTAAACTTATTTTCAACTTCATATTTTCGAAATAAAATAATTTTGTACGTGAACTCACAAATTTTTCTTACTTTTTAATCACGTATTCATTAAAATTATCATTTTTTACAAAATTTATTCCCTTCATTTCTTAGTTCAAAAAAATATCATTTTTGCACCCACTAGAATCACATCTTGACAAGGAAGCCATTTTTTTCCACCCACTTGAATCACGTCTTGACAAGAAGACGATTGGTTCTTTCCCAAAATGAATTTTCGCGCAAAGAAAAATTGGTGGCCGACACAACAATAGATATCACTTAACAAACTCAAAACAACATGTAGCAATTGGACTATTGGAGTGGACAAATGTCGACATCATTGTACCAACTTTCCGATTGCTGTTTCCAAATCATGTGATAAGTTTTCCTTAATTAAAACGTGCAAAATGTGGTTTTTAAATTAGCATGAAACACAAGGATAACAACGTATTAGGTTATGCCACTCTCACAGAAAGTGGTTGACATATATAGTGACACAATGTTAGTTAACATGATATAATTGAATGAAAAAATTGATCGTGTTCAAAACAGTCCAATAATAAAGTGTTATGTGACATTATGTCAACCATTATATCAAGAATTATGTCACTATAACATTGATTTGAACGAATTATATAGCCTATCTATGTGCATTCGACACCTGCATTTTGACTGTTTCCAGATGGAAAATGTTTTATACATATCCCAATAATCATACAAAATTGATATTTCTCTTTATAAAGTTGATCATTTAAAATGAAATTCTAACATACATATCAAAGTTGACCTTTAATAGCACGTATTCAACTTATGATTATCATAGCAAATAGGTTCTAAACTTTTATATTTAGGTAATCAGCTTTCGAATTTCTAAACATAAAATGTATTGATTCTCAAATTGGTGGTTTCAAAGTCAAAAAGGCATTCTCCTCCTCCGCAAGAAGTGTTCGTAATATATTTATTTGTTCACACTATTCTCATATAATTGAGAAATTAAAGTCGTAAGTGAACCCTGAACCCTTATGAAACTTGACAATTGGAAGTGAAAAAATAGAAAAAACAAAAAAACGTTAATTAGAATATGAAATTTAGCTCTTGTTTGATTCCCATTATTTTCAAAATTCATTTCTCTCTCTTATATTTTCAATCACACATTTTTCAATAAAATAATATTACACGTAAATTTTAAACATTTTTTTTATTTTTAATCACACATTCTCCATCAAAATACTATTTCAAAATAGATTTTGAGCAAACAATGGGATTCAAACATGCTCATAATATATCACTCAACCTGTACATATTTATTATTATTATTATTATTTCTTATTGCGTGTTGTAGCATCAAATATCTAGATAGATGACTAAACGTTATAATAATCACCAAACGAGCCAAGAACAATTTCATATAAAACAGAAATATGGAACATGTCATGTGTCGTCCCTTTTTAAACTAAGGCCTCAAAGTGAAGGTCACAATCACCAGCCCATACTAGTCTGGTTTAATTTGATTAGTACCACTCAACTTGGAGATAAAAATAGTGAGAACTTGGCCTAGGAATTGCTTGTCGACATCTCCTTCTACTTCACTTTCACATTATTGTCTCTCCGCGTTCAACTCGGCAACTTGTGGCTAGCTCTCGCTTAACCCAAGAAGATAACATATTGGCTAATGGGTTAAAAACTCGGATGCTCACAAAACCTTCAAAACGTGTCATTTTAATTTTCCAACTTGCAATCGAATTTATATATTTATTTCAGTTAAGTTATTATTCATCTATCTGTTAAAAAACTTTTAACGCTACCTTTGAGTTGTTTGACTGTGTTACTTATACGACTAATGGTCTTAGTGAGATGACATCAATAAGCTAAAAAATATCACTTCTCACATTATTTTGATTTACGATACTAATTTAAATGTTTAAAAATCTTTCGTTTTTATCTAACAATTGATTCACCCGAAAGCATTGATCAAGGCGATTTTAGAGAATACTTTGATTGATTTTTAGCCACATACTCTTTTCCATTTTGCCACATAATATTTGCCGCTCATTCCAAACTTACTTTATAATAAAAATTTATTTAGTTAAAAAATTTAATAATGCTTAAGTAACTTAAATATGTGAGTGCCAAACATGATGGTCATAACATTTGAATGTCATTAAACTACGCTAGTGCTAAGCATCAATTTAGGTAACAATTAAATAATATTAAATGATAAATTTATTTAAATACAATATCACGCGTTAATTGGACATTTCAATTGTAGACACGGATGGCATCATGAAAATTTTTAATGCACTTTAAGGTATAACTTGGAGGCTTAAACTCTCTCGATTGATTTAATTCCTTATCATATATCAAAAATTCCTAACATAAGTAGAAAAACAATAGGTGAATGTACAAAACACTTTCAAAAAATTATTTAAAAATATTCAAAAATAACTTTTTAATTTCAGAAAGAACTTTTAACTTGTGTCTTGTCAAACGAGTCCATTTCCATTTTGGCTTTTGCTAAATTCTACACAACAAATTAACGTGGGAAATTTATTTAGCCTCTGTTTGACAACTATTTTTTTGTAAAGAAAGAGTTTTTGAATAGTAATTTTTTTTTTAAGAATGTATGATAAAAAAATATGAAAAAGTTTGAGATTTATATGAAGAATATTTTACTACGAGAATGTAAGAGTGAAAATGAGTATTAAAAAAAAAAAAAAAGTTACCATACGTGGGCTTATTTAGCGCACGCGTAATTCATGGCTAATTGTCTTTGCGGCCTGTGCTTACTAATTACTAGTTGTCCAACCATATGCAAATCACAATCACTTACCGTATTATGTGTTCTGAGTGCTCTCCGTGGAAAAAATCTGCATGAGGAGCCCACAATTCACTTCATGAAAAATAAATAAAAATCAACTGCTTCTTCCACTCCCAACATTATAAAATCAAACCCCCATACCATTAATCTCATTGCCCTCGTTTGTTCTCTCTCTAAAACATTCATCTTTCTCTCTCTAAAATATTTGGTATTATATGGCCATGGATTTTGAGGTTTCGTCCTGGTTTCAATCAGTTCTCGGTTTCTTGCTCTTCGCTTTGACGACTTCTTTTTTCGTTTCATCTATTTTGGTTTTTGTTATAAGATTGAAACCATGGGGTAAATGTGAAACCTGCCAGAGTTTTCTTACTTCGAGTTGGTTAAGGAAATTCAGTAACCTCTGTGATTGGTATTCTCATCTTCTGCAAAATTCCCCCACCGGAACAATTCATGTTCATGTACTAGGTAACATAATCACAGCCAACCCTGAAAACGTTGAATACATTCTGAAAACACGCTTTCAGAATTACCCAAAGGGGAAACATTTTTCTGCTATTTTGGGTGATTTCTTGGGAAGAGGGATATTCAATGTTGATGATGATTTATGGAAGTTTCAAAGGAAAATGGCGACTTTAGAACTTGGGAGTCTTTCTGTAAGATCATACGCTTTTGATATTGTTTCTTCAGAGATTCGGTGTAGGCTGATTCCTCTATTATCTTCTGTTGCTGGTAAAGACAATGGTGTTCTTGATTTGCAAGACGTGTTGCGAAGATTTTCATTCGATAGTATATGCAGATTTTCATTTGGGTTGGATCCTGGATGCCTTAACTTATCACTGCCCATTTCGAAATTTGCTGAGGCATTTGATCTTGCATCAAAGTTATCTGCAGAAAGAGCAATGACAGCATCTCCTTTCGTCTGGAAACTCAAAAGGTACGTATATACAGGAAAAGGGATTTTAACATTTTTTCTTCTTTAAATATCGTCTCGTACAGTTTGTCTAATCCAACGTGCCAAACAGGTTTTTCGGATTTGGAACGGAGAAGCAACTCAAAGAAGCGATTAAATTAGTCGATGTTCTGGCTATGGAGGTCATAAAGCACAAAAGAGACATGGGTTCCAATCAAGAAGACCTTTTGTCAAGATTCATGAGCACCGTTGACGATGACAAGTTCCTAAGAGACATTGTAATAAGCTTTCTTTTAGCAGGCCGCGACACAGTGGCTTCGGCCCTAACAACCCTTTTTTGGTTGTTGTCAAGTCATCCAGACTGCTTGGAGAATATTCGAGAAGAATCAGACCGTCTCATGGGACGTACCCAAGACCTCCCGAACTTCGAGCAACTAAAAAAAATGCCCTATTTACAAGCAGCAGTTCATGAGAGTATGAGGCTATATCCACCAGTGCAATTTGATTCAAAATTCTGTCAGGAAAATGATATTCTCCCTGATGGGACATTTGTTGCCAAAGGCACTAGGGTTACCTACCACCCATATGCAATGGGGAGAAATGAAAGAATTTGGGGTTCAGATTGTCTTGAATTTAAGCCAGAAAGATGGTTACAAAATGGGGTTTTCAAGCAGGCGAATCCCTTTAAGTACCCAGTTTTTCAGGCTGGACCAAGAGTTTGTTTGGGCAAAGAAATGGCACTTGTGGAGATGAAATGTGTTGCTTTGTCTTTGATTAGAAAGTTTGATTTCCACGTGGCAATGCCGAGTAAGCAGCCGAAGTTCATGCCAGGTCTCACTGCTACAGTCCGAGGTGGTCTACAAGTTCTAGTTCAGGATAGAGGGTCCCAACCGTGAGTCAAGACTACCCATTGTGCGTGTTTCAGAAACGAGTCGAGGTGAGTTCAAAATCATATAACAATGATTGATGGATCAAGACTTTCTCCCTATCATCAAAAGGCAAGGGACAAAAGGGCCCTACGGACATCGTCTTATTAAGGTTTGAATTACTGAGATCAAGATTTTTGATCAATTATCCCCCGATTTATTTAAGAAAAGCAAGAGCCTTGTACAATGATAATGGCACTGGCCATTGAGATGACGTGGGCAAATTCGTAATGTGTATGTACAACCCCTCTCATAATAGGGAACTCACGATTTTTTTATTGGACATGAACCTCCTATTGTGAGAGAGTGTCAATTACGGTGTACAAATAAGAAATCTCAATTCATAATTTGAGCTTGCTATGAAAGAGTAAAATTGATGATTTCTTGAGCCAAAAACTTTTGACGAACTTTGACTATGTTGATTCCATCAACAAATAACCATAAATTAAGTCTTAATTTTTAAAATATTACAGGTTCAAGTGATAGTACTGTACTACAAACCTCTGTACTGCCAAGATTAGAATCGTTGTTACATTTTATGATACAATTTCTTAAAGATTTGAATTATTTTAAAGTTTTGTTGGGATTACAAAATAGACGCGAGGTTAGATACAATGTACTCTTAAAGATTTGAAGTATTTCTTAGCATATTTATTGTACTTAGAAGTATAATGATCCATGGGTTGCCAAATGAACCGCCGCAGTTTATTTGTAAATACTAAATAATGATTGAGGATTATTTAACAAAGTTCTCTCTTTACAACAAATATGTAATTTCTAGTAAGGTTGGCAAAATAATATTTAGGATATAAAATAAATTTAAATATTTTCCTATTAATTCATGATTGAAAGTAATTATTCCATATTAAGCCACAGTTTGATTCCACTAAAATGGATTAAAAGTCAATGCTTAATATTAATTACATATCTTATGAAATTTACAATTTTTCAATCACACGTTCCATTAATTTTTATTAAAATCTACTAAAAAAATTATTTTTATCCAAATCAAAGGGTTAAATTTCTTGTTGATTAATTTGTCATAGTTCCGATGGCTTTGACCAAATAAATAAATAATCAAAACGAGCACCTTTGATTGTAAGCAGTGGCCCCCCACTGGCTCTTAGGAAAAATTCTAATGCGTGGCCGGAGTTGAGAGCAGTAGGTGGGGTTGGCGCTCAAAATGGGGTATTGGATAAAAATATAACTCAGATTCATTTTTTTTTTTAAAGAATCATTTTCAATCACATATTTCATAAAATTTATAATTTTATCAATATTTTAATCAAAATATACTAAAAAACTAATTTTTATCCAAATCAACAGGGTCTTAGATTTATAGAAATCATCTCTCCTAGGCAAAGCCCCAATTTCTTCTAAATTTAAATTATTTAACAAATTCTTTTTATTTATTTAACTATTTATATATGTAATTCGACTTGTTTAAGCCTTAAAAACTTTAATTTTTCCAGTCAATACCCATACAAGTTTATAAACATTGGTGCCTTTGTTAGATTTTAAACGACCACGATCTTCAAAGTTTTTGCTATTTATAAATCAAAGTGAAAACTGCTAAATTTAGATTTTCTTTTTTCTGAAATTTACTACCAAGGATGCATAATAAGTCTGGACGCGGTTTGGTTTAGAGCAGTTTCAACTCCAACCCGAAACAAAAAATTCAAATTAGTCAGTTTTGGTGAATTTCAACCCAAATCAACCCACTCTATCTATTAAACCGAACCGAATCTGACCAAAACGGTTCAATTAGTCGGTTTGGACTTATATTTTAAATTGAATTTTAAAAAATGTTTGAATTTTGGATCCACTTAAATTGCAAGAACTAAAAATAATTAGGGGTGCATTTGATTGCGAACATAGAATAAATTTTAGGAAATTCAATTGCCTAAAATTTATTTGTATGGAAATTATTAATTAAATGAAATTGCAAGAACTAAAAATAATTAAGGGTGCATTTGATTGCGAACATAGAATAAATTTTAGGAAATTCAATTGCCTAAAATTTATTTGTATGGAAATTATTAATTAAATGTGTTCGATTGATTTAATTTTCAACCTAAAAAATATTATACTTGTTTATTTTTTATTGGTGGTAGATAAGGGAGAATATATAGATAAGAGAGAGAATGAGAAAGTAAATTACCTGAAAAATAAAATAATACACTTCCTAAAGAAAATATTTTCATTGATTTTGAGGAAAGTATAATTACGTGACCAAAAGTAAGTAAATGTTTTCCATGAAAAAAATGTCAATCAAATAGCACAAAAGTAAGAATTTGGATGAAAAACACATTTTTCATGAAAAATATTAACAATCAAATGCACCATAAAAATTGCAAGAACTAAAAATAATTAATGGTGCATTTGATTGCGAACATAGAATAAATTTTAGGAAATTCAATTGCCTAAAATTTATTTGTATGGAAATTATTAATTAAATGTGTTCGATTGATTTAATTTTCAACCTAAAAATATTATACTTGTTTATTTTTTATTGGTGGTAGATAAGAGAGAATATATAGATAAGAGAGAGAATGAGAGAGTAAATTACCTGAAAAATAAAATAATACACTTCCTAAAGAAAATATTTTCATTGATTTTGAAGAAAGTATAATTACGTGACCAAAAGTAAGTAAATGTTTTCCATGAAAAAAATGTCAATCAAATAGCACAAAAGTAAGAATTTGGATGAAAAACACATTTTTCATGAAAAATATTAACAATCAAATGCACCATAA
>CAIGRP010002177.1:0-12634 GCA_903798385.1 Fraxinus cuspidata
GGGAGAGTTGTAAGGAGTGCAGTCGAGAGATCAGATAGTACGGGTCGTCTAGTCTGATAGACTGTAAGTTGTTAAAATCGTTTACAGTGGATTGATTGGCAAAGTATTCGAAGTTTTTCCCAATTGGATTTCTCCATGATCATCCGGGTGTTGATTTACTGCTTTTACTTTATTTATTGACTGATCGTATAAACTGCGGTATTCAAACTTAGGACTAAAATGACTTGCACGTTTAATTATCTAGAAAAGAATTAAAGAAAGTAATTAAAAAGTGACTTGTTGATATTTGATTTGTTAGTAATTTTAAATTCCACATTATACACCTATTCAATCCCCCCCCTACCCTCTCTCTATGTGTTGTTAGGGTCGAACTACGTAAATTTCAAGTTTGAGCAAAGAATCATATGACATGGCATACATCTTTGTACATATGTACACAATGTACCATATTTATTAATAATAGTTGAGGCATAATTGACAATAAATTATGATCTCTGCTTGATCCAAGTTCTCAGAGGAAGATTGCATTTGATTTATGTAGGCATGTACATAGATTTTTGTGGTATTATTTTTCGAGAAATGCTACCTGTATAAGGGATCTATACAGGCGGCATGACAGATCTATTGGTGAATTTAAAAAAACTATTTTTCAAATCCACATATGCACCTGTAGGCTATCTATATAGATCCTTTGTACAGATAGCAAAATGCTTATTTTTTCATTTACTTATCCTTTTGATGAGTGATTTCACATGATCGTTGCGGCGATACAATGATAACAATGGAACTATCGTTTCAAGTACTTTTTTAATAACTAAGACAGAGGAGGATTGGGATAAACTGGTAGGTGTCATTCACTATTATTGGCCTGCAACCTGAGAATTCGAAGTATTAGAGAATGTTTTTCGATGAAATTTTTTTCCCTACCAAATGTTGTGAAGGGTGGCTAATTTGGAAGTAGGGTAATTCAAGAATATAGGGTGAGCTAATGTTGGAGGAAATCCCTGCATGTATAATAGAAGGGAGTTTCAATTCTTCAGTTAGTAGGGTGTCAATAGACCACCCCACCCCCACTCCTTCTCTTTGCTAGTTACTTTTTTAATAAATAAATGATAATAATAACATAGCTTATCATTAAATTTGAAGTCGTGAATAGTTCGTGTAATAAAAAGAGGTACACGATCAGTCGAATCATTAGAAACATAGAAGGGAGTTTCAATTCTTCAGTTAGTAGGGTGTCAATAGACCACCCCACCCCCACTCCTTCTCTTTGCTAGTTACTTTTTTAATAAATAAATGATAATAAGAACATAGCTTATCATTAAATTTGAAGTCGTGAATAGTTCGTGTAATAAAAAGAGGTATACGATCAGTCGAATCATTAGAAACTAATCTAAACATAGTTTAAGTAGCAAGGTTGTGAGCTACTGTATTTCCATTCCTAAGATTTAAAACTACAACTACCATACCTCACGTCGCTAAAATATGCCACTATCTAAAGGTAAAGGAGTACTTTAAGCTAGAATACACTCGGAATTTTGCACTTTGCAACCTCCACATGCACCATAACTCCTTGGATAACCATGCAATTCGAACAATTCATTCTATTTGGTGCAATAGATGTTCATTGAAAGAAATTTAAAAAAAAAATCAAAATAGTATATTTTATATTAATGTGGTCAACATGCACTCTCCTACTTCGGATTCAATGCATTGTTCTAAACATGTTTATATTTTTTTAGAGCTTTGTAGTGTCTCACTTATTATCATTGTTGGGTTTTAATGCCTAATGAATCCCGAGTTATGATATAAACGTCGGATTGAATTTCATAGGTATCGGCTGATGAGTGAAATTATTACCAACAACCAAGTCCAAAGACTTGACCTAAAAATAATATGAACCGTTGGAAGTAGTTTAAGAAATTAATATTACTCACGGCCTACACACACACATGCGCGCGCGCACGCGCACACACATACATATGTATGTATGTATGTATGTATATTGGATGACTTTGAATCTTAGCCTAATTAACACTATTATTGGTCCAACTAGAGCCCAACCTACTCCTATGTATTGGTTGCCTCGTCCCTATTCGTTTGTGTATGAAAGTGGGAAAAATGTGGCTACTCATTTGCTGAAAATCGATTGCCATAGTTGAGAGAATACCGATGCCTTCATCTTGTGTATTTTGGTCTATTTTCTAACATTCTTCCGTTTGTTTTTCCTTTGCCTTTGAGGCACACAAATAATCCCCCGTTATCTTTCTCTTCGTGGGTGATATTGAGAAGTAACTGAGGTAAATATTGGTTGTGGGTTGGAACCATTTGGATTGGTTGATTGGTAGAGAAATGTAACATGAAATTGAGCCTTAAAAATACCGTTTTGAAGATCCTTGGAGCGAGCTTCCGCGACAATTGGTATTAGAGCTTCAAGGTAGTGGATTTGGCTCAAAAAACTGACTAGAAAATTGGTAAAATCGAAGTAGAAATCAAATTGAAAAAAAGTCCAGAAAACTGCCCAAAAATCGAGGTGTTTTCGTGATTTCTGGCCAAACCAGAGGGAGTTTGGTGAAACAGAGACCACCAGCGTGATGTGCAGATGAAGGCACACCAAGGTTATCCGGCGCCTGTGGACGTGCGGCGGTGCGTGAAGCTTACTCGCATAGGTTGTTGGAGGAGCGTGAGGGCGCATACGACGGTTTCTTGCGGAAGTCTCTTTTGGCAATTTGTTGTTAACATTTCTGACATTTTTCCATTATTAGTTTTCTGTTTCAAGTTATATGGTGGAATCTAGACTGATTTATCTTTCACACATTCGGGATTCAATCATGGTTGATTGATTTTTACGATTGCTGGAGACTTTAGAGCGAATAGTGATGGCCCTAAAGTGAGGAATTCACACCTCTTGTTATTTACGGACTTACATTGGTCAGCTTTGGTATAGTGGTGGCAATCGAGTCGAGCGACTTGTCGCCTCGTCACTCGAAAAAAAATTAAAATTAAAATTCAGTGACTGTTCTGGTCCCTGGACGACCGAAACGATCATTAAATTTCGGTTAGTGTATTCATCAACAATGGTTAAAAAATAATGTGCGCCTGATAAATAAGTTGTATGATATCCACCCCCAAATATCACAAATTATACGATCAAAAGGCATCAAACTTTTATTATCGATTAATTGCAAAGGTAGATGAGTGTGTTTTCGCTAGTTCATGTGGCACAATGATCAATTATGGGGAGATGGGAAATAAAACGAGGGACATTATGAAAGGAAGGGTGACCTAAACGTTGATGCCATGTATCAAAAGAAATTTGACTGGAAGATTGGAGAACAGTTGCCGGGGTGCGCCTGAGGTAATACAGTCTGTTATGATCATCGCCCACTCTAATCAGTGTCTTCGTGGCTAGGTCCTGAAAAGTGCAAAAAGTGAGAAAAAAGAAACAACACAGTTGAGAGACTTCGTTAGTTGGTCGACGGATAACAAATTAAATTGAAAATCCTGAACATACAATACATTAGAAAGTGTGAGATGGAACGATGAAATAACATCACCCGAACTAATTACAGGGACTTGAGAACCTATAGGGATGCGGAACGAGGAGACATGGCATTCTTTTAAAAACGAGTTGGTATTGTGGCGTGTAACCCCACTGTCTACTACCCAAGTATCACACCGAGATGGAGAGAGAGGCCAAGTGAGAACCTGCAAAGGAGAGGGGCTGAGGCTTGAGGAGTTCCATTAATTGGGCATAGTGCTCAGTAGAGAGACCAAGGTTGCTACTCACAGTGGGAGGGACGGTGCTTTTCGAGCCGGTTGAAGGCGCAGCACTCGTGGAGACGTGATGAGCTGTCGGAAAAGATGGCCCAGGTGTACCACTCTTATTCTTCGATGGCCACCAGTCTGGGTAACCAACAATCTCTAAGCACTTTGCATGTGGGTGACCTAGCTTGCCACAAGCCTCACACAATGGTGTCCCAGCCGGCCAGACGTGATGTAGGCGAGGTACGGTCTGGTGGGGGCATTGGCGAGCAGGCAACAAAAGCTAAAACTTTCAGTCGAGATGTGGCTAATTGCACGGACGTTGGGTTTCCTCTTGGTGTAAAACAGCGTAGCATCGCCCAATTGAAGGAAGGGGGTCCGTCGCCAAAATTTGGGATCGAAGTTGTTAAAAGATGTCGTTCAAACCCATAAGGAATTGGTAAACTCGATGAGACTCTTGAATCTCAGAGATCGCTTTGGCCACCCCACATGTACATGGAGTCGTTGGTTGGAGAGAAACCAATTCATCCCATAGTTCTTTCGATTTCCATAGTAGGTGGTAACAGATTGTTGTTCTTGATGGAGGTTAGCTAAATCACGTTTCAGTCGGAAAATCTTTGTTCGTTGCTCTACTAGAATCGGGTTTCAAGTTCAACCCAAAGGTCATTAGGTGTTGCACAGTATAAAAGGCTTCCGGTGAGGGACTGATCAATGGAATGAAGAAACCACGACATTATCATGTCGCAGCATCGATCCCAAAGGTTTGCATTGGTCTTTTGATGGTGCCGAGAACATAGCCAAGTTTTTTTTTTTGACATTCAAGGCGCGTGTTATAGATCAACGCCAAGCCGGATAGTTATCTCTATTGATGGCATCAACAAGGTATTGGTTGGGTTGATCAAATGAGTGCATGAAGGAGAGGCATCTATGAGGGATTTTGCAGCGTCAGGGATGGTGGCCGGATCAGCCATGGCATCTTTAACCTATTGCTCTGATACCATGTTAGATTTGGTATATGAATGAATTAATTCTCATTAATTTGAACAAAGATGCAACGGTCTTTAATAATGCAAGGCTAGGAGTCGTGTATGGTATAGGAGGCACTAATCTAGGAAAGAAATTATAACAGCATAATTAGCAATGAAGAAATATTTGTAAATGGTAATTTCCTTCAATACATATTCCGCACCATTTTACATAACAACGATCAAACAATGATGCAGCGACACAGAGCGACTAACAGAATCAGTTGATCTGGTCCATTCCATAATTATAAGTTCATTCCATCTAGCCCAAAATTGACCTTTGTTTCCCAAGAAAAAGTTTACAAATTTGTTTTTCTAGCAAACGAGCGAGGATCTCAAGGCTGTGGCGCTTGGGATTTGTGTGCACGATGCCCACCTGATCACTGATTCACTTGCTATAAAATCAAGTTGATGAAGCTCACCAAGACTGATAGTGTTATTCCTTTTGTTCTGCATGCTTGAACTCTTTGAACCACTCGTTCCGACTGTCCGGTGAAATTCGGTTCGGGGCTCGACTTCACTCGACTTGTACTGAATTTGCTCTGCAGGATCTGGCAACACGAATAGCTGTCCTATACTTGAATCTGCATGGCCATAATAAATGCTTGTCAATCAAGCTTTTTTTCAAAATAAATTGCAATGCTAATTAAAGAAACAACTGGAGTGAACTCTTCCTTTCACCTACACATCAAAGTTAGCACTCGGACATTAATTCGTCGTTAAAGATCCCCCAGAAGGAAAGGAAAAGAAGCAGAAACATACGTATGTTCAAACCACCTCATGCGTCTCAGCCTACGTTTGGCTAATGTTTATAAACACTCAAGCCTCTGCACTATTATGTTGCAGTTGAACCATCTCTATATAACCTAAGCTTTTAGACAAGATGGTTCCTATACATACACAACTTCCTTAAAGGGGAGTAAGGTTTTAAAGTTAGCACGTATGGAACTGTTAAGGAAATTCCCAAATGCCAAATTAGTGCATGAGCATCATCTTACCTATTATGGCATGTTTACCTGGAAGACTCGAGGCCATATTAAAAAATCAAAAGTTAACAATTTTTTTATTGTCCTCCTGGTGCATCTAATAATTCACACCAAACACGAACATAGTAAAAACTCAATAGGGTACACAAGAAATCAATTATGGACACCAGTCAAATTCCCACCTTCCAATCTGTTTATTCATCCAAAGACTTGTACAGTACATCAACTTAGCAAGCAATAAGTTAATCATGCAGAATCGCTCAATAATAGCTAATGCACTTCTTATGGTTTCCAAATTGTCGGTTCATTATGCAAACCCGCCAAATTTACAAGTTCTACTTAAACTATACCCTCCAGTGCAAAGTGTATCAATCATACACTACAGCTACAGACCCTTAATTCACACTACTGTATAAACTGAGCAATTAGCAGAAAAGACGTACCTCCATCAATCAATGAACACTTGGCCCTGTAACTTAAAGAGTCGTTGCTTTGTTCTAGTGCCTGGCTAGGACTAAAAAAGGTAAAGCTGGGCATTGAGCGTATTGGGGATGAGAATTTAGGTTCAGTAGATTCACAGTAGCTACCAAAAGAAAAGCCTCCTGAAATTGAGGCAGGAGTACCCTGGCTGATAAGTGGAGAAGAGAATGACGTCCTACATGTGAAGACAGGAGAATCTTCTTTGCCATTGACAGTTGCAGGTGATCCATCATTAAAACTACAATCCTGAGTTCTGTCGATGTATGGGGTGGAAAAGGAATATCCACCTAATTCTATCAGGGGATGATTATGATTAAGATTATCTTGTATGTAAGGTTCTTGAGTTTCATCAGTATAATCCTTCGTCCAGGAGTGAACTGCAAACAAAATGGGCTACATTACAACAAAATATTGGAAAGAACATCTTGACAAATCTGAACAACATTTCCAGGTTTGACCAAATCGGAATCGGAAAAACATGACCTGTATAATCGCTATAATCATGTCTGTAAGCTCTTCTTTCTTACAGAAACATGATACTTGCCAAATTCAATTGAGGTTATTTAAAGAATATCTGCTATTCTTTCAAAAAGAAACCAATTTAAAGACGTATTAGAGAAAAGGCATTGAGATTGAAACGAGGGTAATTCAATGATAAAGCCATTGTGGAATCAATGCTCAATTGATTTAGCAACTTCTGGATACTTGATTCAACTTTTTATTAACCTAATTATTACCACATATTAAGCTCCTTACAGAAATTATTGAAACAACCCATGTTCACAATAATGAACTCAATTATGTTCAACATACCAAGAACTTGTTCAGCAGTTACCCTTTTTGAAGGATCAACACGCAACATTAGAGAGATCAAGTCCTTGGCAGACGCTGAAATGTGATCCCAAGGATCAGAAGGGAAATGCAGATCTGCAGCCCGAACAGCATCAAAGATCTTTGATTTGGTTTTCCCCCAAAAGGGAGGCATTCCACTAAGTAGAATGTATAGAATAACTCCAGCACTCCAAACATCGGCTGCCTGGTTATAATCTCCAGCCAATACCTCAGGAGCTATATAAAATGGACTCCCTACAGTACCGTGCAATGCCTGTCCTGTTGATATAAAGCTTCTCAATAAAGGATTTTAAATTTATCCCTGAAAGCTTAAATTACAGTACAAACCAAATGTTTTGTACAATACAATTGGTGAATTGAATCCTCCCTTCTAATTGCAAGGCAATTATGCATGTTCTATTAGGGGGTTAAAATTGCTGGCGGTTACGGAACTTTTTGCGATTTTTTTACTGTTGGTCACTAAATTAAATTTTCTCCAAGTTGATGAAGAAACTTAAACTTTGTTTCAAGTTGGTCACTGAATTTAAGCACTTTTTTTATTTTTAATAATTTGATTTGATTTACAGAAAACGTGGTTGTCTAGTTGACAAATAACTAGAAGTTCACGTCACCTTATCCGTTACTCAAATAACAGATATGGACGAAGGGATCAACTTGAAATAGAGTTTAAATGTAGTGATCAAATAGGACCTAAACCAAGTATAGAGACCAACATGAAAGTTCATTGACAACCAATTTATATAACTTGCTCATGGAGATGAACTTGCTGAATCTACCAGAATTTAAAATTGAAAATAAGAAATATTAAAAGAAAAATAACATGCTTACCAGGTTTGGTGTATGTTGCAAGACCAAAATCTGCCAATTTGATAGGAGAGGTGGAAGACTTTGAGACTAAGAGGATATTTTCTGGTTTCAAATCTCTGTGAATAATACCTTTATCATGACAATACATGACCACTTCCATTAATTGTCTAAAAATAACCCTTGCTTTGTGCTCGGAAAATTTCCCTAGCTTCTCAATTTGATGGAAAAGCTCTCCACCAGCACAAAGCTCCATCAGAAGGTGCACATAATCCTCCTCCTCGTATACTGCCTTTAGATCCACAACATTTTCGTGCCCCGATAACTTAGTCATGATTTCTATCTCAAGCTTCACACTACCAACATCATCTTGCGTGACCAATCTCTCTTTTGAAATAGATTTGCAAGCCAAAACTTCACCTGTCGACTTATCCGTACAAGCCCTTATTATGCCAAATTTCCCCCATCCCAGTTGATCTCCAAGATCATACCGGTCCTTAAAATTCGCTATTTCATACGAATTCAAAATTGTTTCATTTATGCTCGAGTCTTTGTAACAGTTGCAGGGTTGTGTCAGAGTCCCCCCATTATTATCATCACTGATCGAATCCATAACACACCACAAATACTCTAATCAGAATTACGGTTCAAAACTTCATTTGCATTACATTAAAATCTCAAATTCCCAAGATCCTTAATGTTCCCAAAAACAGCTGAATCTAAATTCGGATGCCACCGTTCAACACGCTTCTAAAGACACATTCATCAAACAACCCTCCAACCTCAGAAAGTATAATCAGCTTTCATATAAAACAGTTGAACTCCAGTGAACAGTTCTTCGACATAGAAATCCCCCAAATTCTCAGACTTCGAAAAAGATTCAGTCTTTCTCTCATTTTCTCATCCCTCCATACACCTGAGCCAAATTAAAAAGAAAATAGTCTCAAATTTCATTCCGTCTAGATTTTTGATGTTCAATAAAGACATGAAATGCTTCCATTTCGTTTTTTCCAAAGGGTTGGGGGAAAAGATAAAACTTCGAAGAAATTGAGAACAGCCCATTATTCGAAATAAACTGATAGATCAAGATAAGAGCTAAGTACACAAAAAAACAAGGCAGCCCAAAACAAGTTCAAACTCAGCATTAAAAAGACAAAGATATTCAAATTTCATATAAGTTTAAAAGTAATTCTTAATTCTATACAAAACAAATCATTTTCTAAAGAAGAATTAACCCCTAGAAGATAACAAAAAATAAAATTCAATCACAACAAAATAGCCCAAAAAGTCCACATCAAACAATTTTCTTACAAAGAAACGCATAACTTCGACAAAAAATCAGCCCACGTTTTCCAGCTATACACATACCAAGATATATACATTATACATACATATACGTACATGTATATAGGAAGGGGAAGAGAGAGAGAGAGAGAGAGAGAGCAGCGGAAATCCGTTATAGCAAAGGTATTCAAAGTCTCGAGCAGTTCCCCAATTTTATGAGGCATTTCAAAACCTTTTGTTTTCTGTAGAAACGGGGAACGGGTTAAAGCCTTTTTTTTTAATATTATTTTCTGCTTTTAAAACTCAGAATGAATTCATTTCTCCTCGACAACTGACATGAGTTACCGGTTACGTAAAGGTTATATATCTGAAAACAAAGCTTCCTCTCTCCCACAAACAAATACATCTGGCTAGACTTTCGGAATAAGAAAAAGTTACTTTTAATTAATTTTTATTTTATTTTCAAAATATGCTTTTTTTTTTTTTTCAAATATACTTGAATAACTTGCTCCGGTCAAATTCAAATTACTTGTTTTAAATAACTCTCATTCTACTGGTAATTATTAAAACTTAGTCGTATTGAATATTAATTATGTCAACTACTTAAACGGCCAGAGAGAGAGAGAGAGAGCACGTAGATCTCTGCTTATGTATTCAAATCTTATTTCCAACGCTAACTCACATTTCTCCAACATTTAACTTAAACCTATTCTCGTGATCAAAAGCTTTATACGTACACGGAAAATATGCAAACTCTCCATTAAAAGGTTAAGTCGAGTTGTTCACTTTAATTATAAATAATTTTGCTCAAATCACTTTTTATCCACACATTTAATAGATCACTCTTTTACTTTCTATCTATTTAACATTAATTTTAAGTGGAAGAGAAATAATAGTGAATTCCACAAAAATGTGTATATGATAAATGAGTAGTAATTATGAATGTGCGATTAAAATTAATGTTTGATTTTGACTAAATTTATAAATAGTTTATAAATTAGTTGCCAACATAAATGCTCCCCGAAGACACTCTTTGTCTTGAACACTGATCTGTTCGATTTGTCTAATTTTAGGGTTTTCTTGCACGTATCTTCTGGATACTTCCAATGTTCTACAAAATGAGGATAGACATGAAAGTGGTTTTGTAATTTTATCCTTACGATTGCAACATAAAATCTGCTTTTTAGTGTATGGAGGACGTGCCCAGAAACTTCGGGTTGCCACGTGTCGCATTGTGAGTGGGGGTTGAAGTGTATTTGTTTAGAATTAATTTGTAGGCAAATACCGGCTGTATTTCATGTTCCACTTAGCTGTACAGTTTTACATGCAATTAGCTTTGGAATAATAAATTCCAAGTTGGTTCCTATACGTCAAAAACTATGATCTCGTTATATGTACATCGAATTTGAGTAATAATTTTTTATACATTAATTTTAATAATACTTTAAACAACTAACGGTACAGATTTTGACACATCACACAATGTCAACTTTAATGTACACTTTGAATGTACAACTAAAATAATTGTAAAAAATATTTCAAATTATTTTGCTACCACTAATACTAAGGTTCCAAATGAAGACGGAACTCGAATAAATCAATTTAAATTTCCATGGAAATTTGCATCCTTTTGAAAACCCTTTTTTAAGTATTTTCGTCTAAAAAGTATTGATAAGGATATCCAAAATGAAAAAAAATCAATAAATAAATAAGAAAATAAGAATCAATAATATTCATTTTAAAAGCATTAATAAGCACGATTTACCCTTGTATTAAGCATTCCTTATTCAAAAATCATAATTATTATCAGTATCATACAATGTTTTCCTCTCGTGATACATTTAAAAAAAGTTATCAACTCAATAGCGTCTTCTGCCGTAGGAACTTCACATCCCCATAAAGAAGGCAAAGCACCTTCGAACGAAGTAAATTGTTTTGGTGTTGATTTTTTGAGATACAAAGGTGACAACCTTTTTAAAGAACTAGGGTGAACATGTGTTGCACGTTCATTTGTTAATATTAAAAATAAGTGCATGTAAATTTTAGAGAAATTTATTTTGTAAACGTAAAAGATACTCATAAGTTGCTTAAAAGGGGGGAAAAAAAGAACATGTCTTATTTATAAAGAATAAAAGATTGAGGTAAGAACTAAAATAAATCAACGAACAAATAATTGATTACCACATAATAAGAAGCAATATATTAAACTCAATAAGAAACACAGCTAATACTAAGTTTATTGTTATTTACCTGCTTGACATCCTCTTTGAATTTCTCCCTTCCAACATTCATAAATGGCTTTGGCACGAAGCATGCAGTTAGACTTGTCGATGGCAATCATGATCAAGATAGCTTTTAAGTGCGGCATAACCACATCATAGTATTTCTGAAAGTGTTTATAAAATACAGTTGAACAAACTCAATATACAAGCAAAGGAAAAAAAATAACACTTAATAATTACAGAATGATGAACTAGAGGTAAATCAGCAACTGAAACTAAAATACTTAGGGCACCCTCTTGCACCATTTATTTGAAATTCTGAAATTTATATAACAGAAGCAGTTTATTGGAGAAACATGGTTGTGTGTTCTAACGCATAGGCATAAACTTCCATGTATATTTGTACGAGTATATTTTATTTTCTTCCTCAGTTATACCTATAGAAGTAGAAGCAACTTGCTCCTATAGAAGTAGAAGTAACTTATGTACTATTCCATAAGTAAGATGTCAAAGTTTCTGGGGTATAATTTTCACCGAGGTTGCATGTGACTGCAAAACAATAACAAAAACTATCCAAAGAAACTACATCTATGTCATTGTCACATCATCAATAACAATTCCAGTTATATTATACGGTTTTCATATCAATGAAAACAAACTTCCAAATTACATAAGACAATTACTTTTATTTCTTTGAACAAAATGTGATGCATACTTAACCTATAGTATGGTCTATAGCCAAGTACTGACCTAAACATGAATAATCAAGACAACTTCCAGCATGTACATTAAAAATTATTCCCAAATAGAAAATTATGATTAACCATTCCCAACTTGTTACAACAATAAATGCTAAGTACACTTTCCATACACAGTTATGAACATAATTGGATTATACAGTGAAGAAGATTTTAGCTTATTTTCCCTCATTTATAATGTTTGGTGCCATACAATCCGTCCAAGTCCTTCATTTATAGTGTTTGGTGACATACAATCCGTCCTAGCAAACATTCCAGAAGAGCGTAAATTTCTATTAACCTGGATTTGAATTCCTGTGTACATTTGCTTTGAAAAACTAAGGCACTGTTCTCTTTACCATTTTCAAGTCGTTTTCTATTTTCGATTTTCCAAAACAGCGAAAACGCGTTCTCTTTCCCATTTTCGAAAACACATTTTTGAAAACAAGTTAAAATTTTGTAAAGAAAACACAAAACGA
>CAIGRP010002183.1:0-20166 GCA_903798385.1 Fraxinus cuspidata
ACTACGAATAAGCAACTTATTGTCCTAATGGTGCACAAGCATTAAAATAATATGAACATGCATGTTTATGAAATCACAACGTAAGAATTAAACTAAAAATAACAAGTTTTGAATTAGAAACTAAAAATCAAAGAGTTTTGTCATCCATCCAATACAATTGAATTTAGCCTAGCATGTTAATGTAAGAAATACAGAGAAAATAAAAGGAAGTCATCACCCGAATCATAGAAATATGAAGAAAATCTGGAAATCGTCACTTCCAAGCTTTCAAATCTGGATCCAAATGATGAAATCCTTCTTTTTCGATGTAAGTTATTTCTCTTTTTCTACTCCAAAATACGGCTTCCCCCTCAAAGTCACGAAATTTTTCTTTTTAATATGTCAAAAAAATTGCCCTAAATTATTACCAAAATAAAGTAAGAAAAGTAGGATTTTTTCCGTGTTTGGTCTTGAGGCGCACGCCTAGTGTAACCTAAGGCGCGCCTGAGTCTTTTGGGCAGCCTCGAACCTTGGTCTGGGGCGCGCACCTCGCCAGAGCCTTGGAGCCTTCTTTGGGGCCAAAATGCAATTTGGCCCCTAAACTTTCCACTAGTTCTTTTTTCTTACATCTTTACCTCTCTCCAATCCTTGCGCTTCCCTTCATGTCCAATTGAGTCCTTGCATTCTCATTCTTTCGTTTCTCGCTCCAAGCTAACTTTCGATTATTTGCATTTTAATCCTCATCTTCTCTTTTTTGCTTTGGTTAACTCCCTTGCTCCTTTTCTCCAATTTCATTGTATTCATCGATGTAAACCTAAAACATGCAATAAACAACAAACTCAACTACAATTCAATCCAAATAATAACAAATATCAATGTTTGGACAATTTAAATAAGTGTACGAAATACACTTATCAAGCTACAAACCCCACTCTTCAATTAAGAATAAAACCTTATACAATGTGCTTTTCTAATGTTTCTCGATCGCGATTTGTTAACTATGAATCAAGTTCTTGTGATTTATATAGTTAAATACATGGATTACGACTTTTCCTCCTAGTTGCTAGGTACTTCGATGCAAGGTTAACGTAATTACTAATCAAACTTCTTGAGTTGAATTTTAGATTCAATTTGAGAAACTTATGCCTTCCTAAATCTCAGTGAGTACAGAAAATCTCTGCTCAAGGGCTATGAATCTTAATTGGGTTTAGTTTAAGTAAATCACCTTTCTTTACATAGATTCCAGCATTTATCATCTATTTTTCCATATGAACAAATTATAGATATTTCACATTTTCACTATTTGATCTGTTGTATGATAAGACAAGGCATATGGAACATAATATGAATCTGTTATTTCAAAACAATGAATTTGTACTTGTTCGGAAACATCATGCTTAGCTCAATATGTTTAAGTGCAGAGTAAGATAACAATGTATACATTGAATACCCTGCTTGTTGCACGAGCAACTGTATATTTCTAGCTTAAAGAAATTTAGCGTCCAGTATACGACTCATCGAATACACAGATTGTAGTTCTTTTATTGTATGAAAACAAGACATCCTTAAAAGCTAGAATTGAGTCATTACAGCATGTGGGACAGTTTAATATTCCTTTTTATATATTTCAAAGTTTTTACAACTAGAAGTGCTTTTGAACTGACACTTGGATGTTTTTGCAAAAGAGAGTGTATCCTTGCAAAAGTTTTTGGAGGACTTTTGGTGGCCGATGGAAAGAGCTTAAGAGACTATCAAATGGAGATGCACCGGGGGAGATCAGTTTACACCTACTGCATCCACCATACAAAAGTCTTATCATTCCATGTGGTGAGATTGATGGAGTTGTTTTGGGTTCATGGGCAAGTATTGAAGAACAGTCTATCCCCCCTGGAGTTGATGGTGACAGCAGTGAATCAGCTTATTGGATTGCTGCTGCAGCATGGTCAGATGCCTGGGATCAAAGAATTATTGATCGGGTAAGTCACATGTTAAAGTTCCCAACATTGTAGTTAATGCCTCTTGGCGTCTGTTACATCTTTCGATCTTAAGGACTCTCCCTGGAACGAGTACATTAAAATGGATGTATGGTCACACTAAAATGGAAAGGAATTGTAGTATGGCAACAATTGGAGGTGACAACAATTAAAGAAAAATTAAATGAATAAAATGTTAATAGTAGGGGAACTTCATGCTTAGAACTAAAGAATCTCACGCTTACAAGAATGATGCAATCCAAATAGAACAATCTAGAAGAGAAAAAAGATAATAAACATGACTTGAGGCAGTTGCAAAAGATTCGAGATCCTTCTACCTTTTAGAATATGCAACAGGGATACCGGCGAAAAGAGATTGTTGTAACTGGCATCCACTTCACAGGAATAACACTTTGATTGTTATATAGGTAACACTTTAGTGCATAAATATTGTATAGGGATGTGAAGTAGACGAGCTTGAATAACCAAAAATGTTCCCCACCATGGTAGTCAATCAGTTTCAGACCAGCTTGACTCCTTTGTCCCTGCCAGGCTAATGAAGTTCATTTGTTTGAGAATAAATTTCTTATAAAGATCAGTATGGATGAAATATTTTCTTATACTTCATGTTTTGTCTCCTTTAAAACTTCAATGTGTACATATTATTTGCACTCTACCCAGTACAAAAATTAAAAATGGGAGATTGTTTCTTTTTCATATTAAATTATCTTGAAAGGAAGTCTGGATCAGAAGACAATTATACACCCATTATATTTCTTCTATTCTACTATCCATTGAGGGATTTATGTGGATCCATTTGCTTGCCATTGGAAAATATTATGTTATATGAAACTTACTGAATGCAACATAGCACACAAATGTTACTGGTACTAAATTTCTAGGCTTGCCAGTCAGGATTGTGCTTTTGATTCATTGAGGAATATGAGGTAAATTTTCCCAAGAACTCCCTGACTGTTTGATAATCTCCTTGCTGTGCAGGTAGTGCTGGACCAACCACTTCTTATGGGTGTTAATGTATTGTGGGAATCACAACTTGAGTATTACATATGCCACAATAACTGGGTTGAAGTTTCCAAGCTACTAGAGGTAATTCCATCTTACGCATTATCTAGCGGAAGCCTCAGCATCAGTTTGGATGGTTTACATTCGGCTTCTTCTGTTGAGTATGGTGGGGAGCTTTCTGAGTATAACCACTACCCAAACTTTCTTGAAGAGCTTGATGCTGTGTGTATGAATGTCCCTAGTATCAGAGTGTTCAGATTTCCCACCAATAATGTGTGCTCCTCCTGGTTGAGAATGCTTATGGAACAGAAGCTTGCCAAAAAGTTTATATTCTTAAAGGATTTCTGGCATGGTACTGCAGAGGTTGTACCTCTACTGGCACAATCATGTTTTATACAAGGCATGCCTGATAATTCTTTCCTGGATGGGTCTGTTGACAGCTCTTCAGATTCAATACTTGTTATTGGTGATGAATCGGTTAATCCAGATGCTGTCCAAGCCTTGCATAAAGTTTTCATACACTTCTGTGCACAGTATAACTTGCTGAACCTTCTGGACGTTTACCTTGACCATCACAAATTGGGTGCAGGCCAAAATTATGTTTCTGTTTTACAGGATGCAGCTGTAAGTGACTTGATATTTTTCTCTGTTGAATATACTTCCCTAAGCTTGTCACTTTGAGAAACTCACTATCTAAATGTGTAGGCATTTGTATACCATTTGTTAAAGCTCAGTTTATTATTTTTTACTTAACGATGTGCATACTGTGGAAGGTGTTTACATATTACATGTTAATACATTGACATTTAAAAGTGTATAGTTGATTATTTTTGAACTTCTTTTCCAATGAATTTGATTAATGAGTAATATGCTGACTCATGTCAGTTCAAGGTTTTAATCATTTACTCTTGTGGCATGTTTCTTCAGGCTGATAACGAGTGGGTGAAATGGCTGATCTTGCTAAGGGTTAAGGGAAAAGAGTATGACGCATCGTTTTCTAATGCCCGAGCTGTTGCTTCGTATAATTTAGTTTCTGGGAGTAATCTTAGTGTTTTGGAGATCGATGACATTGTACGAACTGTTGATGATATAGCAGAAGGAGCAGGGGAAATGGCAGCTCTAGCCACATTAATGTTTTCTCCGATTCCTTTGCAAGAATGCCTAAGCAGTGGTAGTGTTAACAGACACTATAGCTCCTCTCAATGCACTTTGGAAAACCTTAGACCTGCCCTTCAGCGGTTCCCTACGTTATGGCGCACACTTGTCACAGCTTGTTTTGGACAAGGTCCTTACAATGTTTTTTCTCCTAAAACAAAAGGTGAACCTTATGCTCTTAAGTTACTTTGGCCCCCATCTATTGTCCCTGCATGAAATAATCCTATAGAATAAAATTCCGACCACAATCATTTCCAGTCCCTAATTATTTCTTTGGTTTACAGTGTCTGGTGTTTCTGACATATTAGACTACTTGAATTGGAGGGAAAACGTATTCTTCTCTTCTGCACATGACACTTCACTACTGCAGATGGTCCCGTGTTGGTTTCCAAAGGCTCTCCGGAGATTGATTCAGCTATATATGCAGGTTAATATAGAACTGGGCTTGAATAGTTGTATCATGTTGGAAGAATGGTCTAATTTATCTATAAATGGAAACTAAAAGAATGTAGCATGTTTACTGAACTTCTGCTTGCTTCATATCTATGCATGCTATTAATTCACGAAAACTCGTTAGAATATAGCCAATTTGCGATTAACGCCATAAACATTCTGGATGCATTTGGGATGTGTTTCTGACTGCACCCAGCCTTTCTGTCAAAACAGGGGCCAATTGGATGGCAATCACTAGTGGATCCACAGACTGGAGAATTTTCTATGCTGAGAGATATCTATTATTTAGTAAATTCCAGTGATCAGGCTGAGATTAGTGCCTTGTCCTGGGAAGTTGCGGTCCAGAAACAAATAAGAGAGGAAATCTATGCAACTTCGTTAGAGGTTTGACTGATCTCTTCATCTCAAAATTTTCAATTTTGCATGCAAGAAAGTTCTTGAACTTTGACATTTCCCCAATATGCAGCTCTGGAAATACAGATTTACCTGAAAATTGTCAGGATCTCAGTTTTGAGATGCTTCCTTGTTGGAAAGGAGAATATTCAGTATTAATCATACCGAATATTAAGGTGATAGGAGTGTAAATATGGGAGATTGAGTCAAAGGTAGAATCGAGAAAATTAGTTAGGATGATTTGATTTTATGCAGTTGTTAGTTTCCTAGAATATCTCTCTGGTATTTCTATTTAAGTGTACATTGTAAACTTACAAAATTACGGCAATATAATACTTTTCTTTCTCATATTAGTTTATATGGTATTGAAGCTCCATATTTCTTAAACAAGGAAAGAAAATCCTAGTTGTTTGACATTGGTTCCGAGTCCACAAACACCCCTATGAACCAGTAGAAATTTTTTGAAACCGAGACCTCCATCAACAGGTTTCATGTTTCCCCTCCAGATTCCCATTCTGTCCAGATTATTACAATACGCCTGAATGGAGAAAATTTCCTTCGCTGGTCCCAATCAGCGCATATGTACATCCGTGGAAGAGCAAAATTGGCATCATGACAGGAGAGAAGGAGCCTGCCCTCGTCCCACTTGGGATGCCAAGAACTCTATGGTGATGACTTGGTTTGTCAATTCTATGGATGAAGATATCAGCTCCAACTATATGTGCTACGACACTGCTGAGAAGCTTTGAGACAACATCAACCAAATGTATTCAGACTTGAGAAATCAGTCCCAGGTGGATAAATTGATGCTGAAACTTGGAGAAATCTGCCAAAGTGAGGATAGTGTCAACAAGTACTTTAATTCTCTGAAATGCCTATGGCAGGATTTAGACTTATTCACTGATTATGAGTGGAAATCCCCAGAGAATTGTAACCACTATAAGAAGGCAGTGGAGGATAACCGTATTTTTAAATTTCTTTTTGTACTTAACATTGAGTTTGATGAGGTTAGGGGAAGGATAATTGGCAAACAACTTCTACCATTAATTGGGGAAGTTTTCTTTGAATGTCGTCGTGAGGAAAGTCGCCAACTTGTCATGCTCGGTAAGAAAACAACTGTCAGTACCATTGAAAGTTCTGCCCTTACTGTTGGTCGAACCAATCTGAGGAAGATTGAAGAGAAGCCCCGTCCGTGGTGTGATATTTGCAACAAACCAGGCTATACCCGTCACACCTGCTGGAAGAGCCATGGTAAACCAGCAAATTGGAAAGGAAAACATGAAGGAAGGTTCAATCACCTACCATTGACGGCCTCTAGCCGCTCATTTTGGACAGCCTCTAACCACTCATCCACTGTACATGAAGCTGAAGTTGTTCCCTTTAGCAAAGAGCAGATGAATAATATCCTTAAACTGCTTAAATCTAACTCCAAATTGTCCGGTACCTCTAATGCTTCTCTTGCTCAAACAGATAGTCAATCAAATTCCCTGTCATGTATTTCACATTTTGCTCCTTGGATTATTGATCCAGGAGCTTCTGATCACATGGCAAGTTTTTCTCATTTGTTTCATACTTACATTTCTTATTCTGGTCATGATAAAACTCATACAGCATATGGTTCGTTTTCTCCCATTGCTGGCAAAGGTTTAATAAATTTATCTAAAACCTTATCACTTAAATTTATTCTCGTACCAAAACTTGAATTAAATCTCCTCTCAGTCAGTAAATTAACTAGAGATTCTAATTGTCGTGTCACCTTTCGGGGAAGTTGATTGGGAGTGATAAGATGATAGATGGTCTCTATTATTTAGAAGACGAAGATTCCAAGTATAAAAAAGCTCAAGTCCTAAGTAGTATCAGTTCAATCCCAGTTAAGGATCAAATAATGCTGTGGCACTATAGGCTTGGGCATCCTAGTTTTCCCTATCTTAAAAAATTGTTTCCTATGTTATTTCGTAGTGTGGATTGTTCTAAATTTCATTGTGAAAACTGCATGTTATCAAAAAGCCATAAAACTATATTTATCCTTCAAAATCTTATCAAGTTTCAAGACCATTTTATTTGGTTCATAGTGATGTATGGGGTCCTTCAAGGATCAATACTTTTTCAGGAAAAAAATGGTTTGTGACTTTTAGTGATGATCATACTCGTTTATGTTGGATTTATTTAATGAGTGAAAAATCCGAAGTTGAGAATTTGTTCAAAAACTTTTATACCATGGTTGAAACTAAATTTGAAACTAAAATTGGAATTCTTAATACTGATAATGGCACTGAGTCTTCTAAAAAAGCTCTTGGAAGTTTTTTAAGAGAGAAAGATATTCATCACCAATCTACTTGTGTTGACACACGTCAGTAAAATGGTATTGTTGAAAGAAAAAACAAACATTTACTTGAAGTCTCTCGTGCCATTATGTTTTTGATGTATGTTCCTAAATATCTTTGGGGTGAAGCTGTTTTAACATCATCCTATTTAATTAATAGGATGCCTTCTCGCCTTCAATTTTTTTTTTCCTGAGACTTGTATTCAATCGAATCTGCCCCTAAAGGTCTTTGGCTGTACCGCGTATGTTCACTTATCTAGTCAGGGTCAGTCAAAGCTTGATCTGATGGCTGAAAAATGTGTCTTTATAGGTTATGCTCCAAACAAAAAGGGGTACAAATGTTTTAACCCAAAAACTAGAAAAACCTTTGTTACTATGGATGTTTCTTTCCTTTAACATCAACCTTATTTTCAGAAAAATTTCTTCAGGGGGAGAAAAAAAAGTGAAGAATCTTTTTGGGAAATTATTCCCACTTCTTTATCTAAAACCATGGATTTTACAACTCTTGAAACTCATTTTCCCAAATCTACACTACCTAAATTGGACTTCAATATTTCTGATGAAAGGGTTATAAGTATTCTAATACTATTTTGCCAGGCAGTGTTGAGTCTTCAACAGGGGGAGAAATACTACAGACCATTCCTAAGGGACATAACTCTGAGCTTATGGTTTATTCTAAGAAAAAGAATCATCAAAAGAGTAGAGAGCCTCCTATCCCCTTGGTGCAAAATAAATCTGTAAGCACTTCAGATACCATAAACTTTCCCTACCTAATAGCACTTCTATTTTGCCCACTAATATTTCTGTTCCTCATGAATCCTTTACACATGGAGCTTGTGATCTTGACATTATTCCTATAGCCATTAGGAAAGGTACTCGTCCTTGTACTAATCAGCCAATGTCTAAATACCTGTCCTATGCAAAACTCTCTTAAAGTCATAAAGCGTCTACATCCAAAATCTCTTAACTTTTTTGTTCCGAGAGACATTTAGGAAGCACTTGATAATCCGGGGTGGAAATTAGTAGTGATAGAAGAGATGAATGCTCTAAAGAAAACTGGGACATGGGAGATTATGAATTTACCTAGAGGTTGGGTGCAAATGGGTGTTTACAGTCAAATGCAAAGCTGATGAAAGTACATAGAGATACAAAGCGAGACTTGCGACTAAGGGGTTTGTTCAAGCATATGGTATTGATTACCAAGAGACATTTGCCCCAGTAGACGAAATTAATTAATTCCAACTGGCCCTTATACCAGTTAGATGTGAAGAACACCTTCCTTAATGGCAATTTAGAAGAAGAGGTATTCATGTGCTCACCTCTAGGATTTGAAAAGTTATTTAGTCAAGACAAAGTTTGCAAACTAAAAAAGTCTTTATATGGCCTGAAACAGTATACAATAGTGTGGTTTGAACGTTTTGGAAAGGCTTTGAAAAGCTATGACTATCATCAAAGGCAAGCGGGCCATACCATGTTTTACAAACATTCAACGTAGGGAAAAATTGCCATCCTAATTGTGTATGTGAATGACCTAATTTTGTCAGGTGATGACATCAAAGAACTAGCAAGGTTGAAGAAAAAACTGGTAGAAGACTTCGAAATGAAAGACCTAGGGACTTTGAAATACTTTCTTGGCATAGAATTTGCAAGATCAAAAGAAGGGATCTTTGTAAACCAAAGGAACTACATTCTTGATTTACTTAGTGAAACAAGACTTTTTGGGTGTAAAGCTGTCGAGACTCCAATTGAAGCTAACCTGAAACTTAATCCTGCTAAACTTGAAGATGTGATTGAAAGGGAGAAGTATCAATGATTGGTGGGGAGATTCATCTACATATCTCATACTCGCCCTGACATAGCATTCACTGTAAGCATGGTAAGCCAGTTCATATATTCACGAGGACAAGAACACTTTGATGCAGCCTACAAAATGTTGAGATATCTAAAGGAACACCGGGAAGAGGTATGATGTTTAGAAAATGTGCTAATCTACAGGTTGAAGTCTATAAAGTTGCTAATTGGGTTATAAGTACTATTGACAAGCGATCAATTTTAGTTTATTGCACTTTGTTAGAGGAAACGAACGTTGTAATACGAAGCAGCGCTGAGGCTGAGTTCAGATCCCTTGCACATGGAATTTGTGAAGTGATGTGGATCAAGCGGTTACTAGAAGTCTTGAAGATTTCGGTTGCACTTCCCATAAAAGTTTACTGTGACTACAAGGCTGCTATTTCGATTGCTCATAACCCGGTTCTACATGATAGAACAAAGCATATAGAAGTTGACAAACACTTTATCAAAGAGAAACTTGATTGTAGCCTAATCTGTGTTCCCTATGTACCGACTACTAAACAAAGAGCTGACATACTTACTAAAGGACTACACGAGATAGTTTGAGCTCCTAGTAAGCAAGCTGGCAATGGAAGACATCTATAAACCAGCTTGAGGGGAGTGTTGGAAAGGAGAATATTAAGCCCATGTTTGCTATCGATTGAAAGCTAGATTTTAATTTAAGTTAAAGTCAACAATTCATTTCAATTATATATTTTATGGGTCCCATAATTTTTCAACCATACATTTCATCAACTTTTATCAAAAGGGATTGGTATTAATCCTACTGAATATTACGGTGATAGGAGTGTAAATATAGGAGATTGAGTCAAAGGTAGAATCAAGAAATTTAGTTAGGATGATTTGATTATGATTTGATTTTATACGGTTGTTAGTTCCTAGAATAGCTCTCTTATATTTCTATATAAGTTTACATTGTAAACTTACAAAAGTATGGCAATTCCACCCCTACCCCAATAGTTACAGGATGAATTGTAGAACACGTATTCCGTTTTTTCATTTTATTTTGTCTTTTTAATCTCAGTTGTAATTTTCTTGATTGGCTTCAGGAATCTGGGCCAGGTTTTGAGCACTATTTGCATCGTGGTCGTGCATTGGCAGCTTTTAATCATCTTCTTGCTGCAAGGGTCCAAAAGCTGAAGTCTGAAAACACATTTAAAGGGCGATCTGTAACCTCTATAAATGAGCAAACAAATGTGCAATCAGATGTGCATGGCTTGCTTGGACCAATAACTCAGAACGAGGGGTCTCTTCTCTCATCTGTAAGAATTATAATTTTTCTTAAATTCATACATGGAGAAATAGAAAATAGCCATCTATAAATTGCAATAGGAAGGCCAAATTTTGTTTCATTTTATGTGCTTGCTTCCTTTTTCCTGGTAGAATCTTTTTCCAAAATGAATAGTTTTCTCTAAAACTACAAGGAAATCATTTTACTAAGAATGTTTTAGAGAATTACTTTCTTTTCTATTCAAAGATATCTCCATGGTCTTTTTCGTTTTTTTCTTCCCTTTCTCTGCGCATTGGTGCGGATATATGGCATTTAGTTGTTTGATAATTGACCGAATTTCCATTGTTATTGCCGCTGAAGTCCGGTGCCAGCAAGCTGTTATGTTTTGATTGTATGTTAAAATCATATATTAATTGGATTATAATTATAGGCTGAGCCTTTCTTCCTGAAACTTGCTTCGATGCAGTTGTTTTGTTTTCAGTACTACTCCATCATGATAAATTTAATTCATGTACCAAGAATATGATGGACAATGGAAAACTGTATGTGATATTACTTCAAGATTCAACATTTGACATTTTAGCTCAAACTGACCCTTTTACTAAGTTGACCTTAAACTTTTATCGTATAAATGTGTTGAACCACTTATTTACAAGCTTAAGCTTTTAAAGAGGCCACATGTATATCATTAAATTTTATTTTCAACACGACTCCTCACATGTTCCCATTAAAGTTGTAAACATTCACAATTTTTAATCCATGGGTGGCAAGGAAACTTGAACTTAGGACCTTTGTTTACTCTGATACCATATTAAACCATTTGATCTAAAAACTTGAACTGTTAAAGAGTTTGTATATCATTTAAATCTTATCTTCAGTAATGTAGACAACGAATCTTTAAAATGACGTTGCTATTTTACTTTTAGAGGGGCAATCTTGGAAGATATTGTTTTTTCACCTTGGAAATATGCATCAACTACATTTTCACTAAGTTTGAACCCCGTTTGAGGTAGAGTATTGACCCTGTTTGGCCCCTATTCTCTAAAACTCATTTTTCCTCAAATTCGTTTTCCACACACTTTATGAGACCCACAATTTTCTTAAATTTTCAACCGCATATTTAATTAATTTTTATCAAAATCTATTAAAAATTTGATTTTTATATAAACCAAACAAGGGCTGGACTTGAGATCTCATTCAATTTGTGTTTGCACTTTTTAAAGTTTGTGTAAAGTAATATTTAGAGCACACTTTTCATTGTGTCTAGTACCGAATGTGTAACCTCTTAAAATTGTCATTGTAAAGCCGCTGATAGAATTAAAAGTTGGTGTTAGGCTATATAGAACCTGAGCAAAGGATCGACAGGGTTAAAAATGTAAGAGATATTCTTTTGTTTATAGCTGGTTATGATGCCATTCTTCCTCAAGTATTTTTCTTTCTGATGTTCAGGTCATACCCCTTGCTGTTGTGCATTTTGAGGACACAGTGTTAGTGGCATCCTGTGCTTTGCTTCTGGAGTTATGTGGTTTGTCTGCTAGCATTCTCCGAATTGACATTGCTGCTTTAAGAAGGATATCTTCTTTCTATAAATCTAATGACAACAATCCTTATAAGCAACTGTCCCCAAAGGACACTGCATTTTATTCGAAATCTCTTGAAGTTGATATAACAGAATCTCTTGCACAAGCATTGGCTGATGATTATCGTCATGATTATGTAACGGAAAAAGGTGACAAAAATTATGGCATTGGCAATAAACCATCGCGAGCTCTCATGCTTGTTCTGCAGCATTTGGAAAAAGCAAGTCTTCCATTGCCATCTGATGGAATCACATGTGGTTCTTGGCTATCAACTGGAAATGGGGATGGAGCTGACCTGAGATCTCAACAGAAAGCTGCAAGCGAGCAATGGCATTTAGTTACAGTTTTTTGTCAGATGCATAATATTCCTTTGAGCACTAAATACCTTGCCATATTAGCAAGAGACAATGATTGGGTACATTTCATTATTTGCATTATATTTTAGTGATGAAATACAACTTTATTCGAAATCTAAGGATAGAGCCATTTGTTTTTTTTCCCTTGCAGGTTGGTTTTTTGTCAGAAGCTCAGTTTGGAGGATATTTATCTGATACTGTCATCCAAGTGGTAAGCTTCATATTGCTTTCATTTATCTACTACTATGGGAAAAATTTGCTCAAATGGGCTCTGCTTGTTTACTTATTCTGAGAAGAAAAGATTGATTCTATTTCTTGTTTCTCACATTGACAGGCATCAAAGGAGTTTAGCGATCCCCGTTTAAAGATTCACATATTAACAGTTTTGAGAAGCATGTTAAGGAAAAAAGTTAGTTCTTCATCAAATTTGGATGCTACAGAAAAAAGGAATGAAACTTTCTTCTCAAATGAAAACCTTTACTCACCTGTAGAACTATTTGGAATTATAGCAGAATGTGAAAAACTGGAAAAGCCTGGGGAAGCTCTACTCCTAAAAGCAAAGAATTTGCGCTGGTCAATTTTGGCAATGGTTGCATCTTGCTTTGCTGATGTCTCCCCATTGTCCTGCCTAACAGTTTGGCTTGAAATAACTGCAGCAAGGTCGTGATGTTATCCTCATTATCCATTTAATATCTAATGACTGCAACTTATTTTGTTTCTCTATTATTTTCACTAAATCATATTAAAACTTGTGTTCCATCTACCAAGAGTGTTTTCTTTATATGCTAATCTACTGTTCCCATGATTTGGAGTTGAAATAAAATCATAAATGTTTCTTATCAGGGAGACTTCAGCCATTAAAGTTAATGACATTGCATCCCAGATAGCCAGAAATGTTGCAGCTGCAGTAGAGGCTACGAATTCCCTGCCAGGGAATGCTAAAACCGTAACATTTCATTATAACAGGAGAAGTCCAAAACGAAGGCGGCTTATGGAACCCATTTTAGTGGATTCCCTTGCCTTGACAACATCTAAAATGTCTACTAGCTCTGGTTGTGCCAAGACTCAAGGAGTTATTGCAAAAGAAGAAAAGGAAAATCAAGATGGTGAAGATGTTGAGGTTTCAGCTGAGATTGATGATGTGGCTGGTCTTTTGTCAAGAATGGTTGCGGTGCTCTGTGAACAGCGCCTATTCCTTCCTCTGCTGCGAGCTTTTGAGATTTTTCTCCCTTCATGTTCTCTTTTGCCATTTGTCCGTGCTCTTCAGGTTGGTTAAGATAATATGATGTGTACTTGAAATAATAAAGAAAATGGATATTACATTGGTGTTTGTTGGACGAAGTTAAACATGCACCCATTTTTACTATGCTTTGCATTTAATAATGAATTCTCATTCTTAGCGTGACTCGTTAGGTTTACCTTCTAAAAAACCAAATTTGCACCAGCTTTCCATTGTTTGTGGCATCAATTGCTGCTTTGGTTTCCTGATATCCCATTGTAGCAAGGTGCAGTTCTCTAATGGGAACTGACAGTTGCTTTCCAGATGAACTGCTGAATGTGTTCCTAAATTTCTTTCAAGAAGTAATATGTGAGAACTTAGCTTTATGGTGTATTAACTGAACCTTGAACTCTGCTTAGCTGCAGACTCACGTCTGTAGATTTTTTAAGGTAATTGAACTAGTAGCAAATTTGTCGAGTATGGGATAATTACAGCTAAATTAAAAAATTCCTATATGGTAGGGATCTGTTTGTTTTTTGTTATCTTTTTGGGAGATGTACAGATTGTCAATGAGATTGAATAAGATTACGGAGATCGCCGCAGATTACGATTATTGAATAAGATTACGGAGATCGTCGACGATTACGATTATATTATCATTATTATTGTTACCATATATAGATAGATTGCTTGATTACGATTATATTATCATTATTATTGTTACCATATATAGATAGATTGCTTTTACCATATTTAGTTATATTTTGGTTCTATATAATGAGAAAACCTCTTACATAGAGGGGTATTAAGTCTTATTGAATATTATTGTGTATATTTGACATGGTATCATAGCCTTTTCCTTAGAAGTTTCTCTTGATTTCTTGGTTAGGTTTTCTCAAGGCGGGATAAGCTTTTTGCTAATGCTCCTCCCGCATGGTCTTCGTCAAATTGAATTAATTGTTTCTTTTTTTTCGTGTTCATGTTCCTTTTAACGTATTGAGAAAGTAATTCAAAATTAGCCTCAAATTAAGAGTCTTTGTCCACATATTTGTCATTCCCAATCTCCCCTAATTTTTCTGTGCTCTTTGAAATTGAAGAAAAGATCAGATTTTATTGACAAGGTTCTACTCAGGGGTGTTGTCTTTTAGTCTTCAGTTATTGAGGCATTTGCAATTAGACAATTCATCATTTTGTGGTGGACAGACATATGTTGTGGTTCTATCGTAGGGGTGGGAGTAGCAAAAGTTGGGTGTTGGTAGACGTGGAGTATGGGCACTGACGGGAGGTGGACAATGGTCGGATTTATAGATTGAATGGTTTTTTGGATGTGGGTCTGTTGATTTTGGGTGCAGGACAGCGAGAAGCAACGGCAATGTCCAAGAAGATGAAGTTGAGTATTTTTGGGCCGATTGCAAGGCAAAGTGTTGGATGCTTCTGTTTAGTTGGCCTGTTTGTTGTGCCATTGATAGGCTGGCCTTTATTTTGTAGCTGTCCATTGGGGCTTAATTTGGATCTAAGGAATTTTGGGCTTGTTATTTTGGGCCTGCTATTTTAGTGTGGGCTGCTTTGTGTGATGGAATTGCACAAATTTTTTTTTTTTGGGATTTGTTAACCTGGTAGGTTAAAGTGCAGACAATAACGTATTGGGCTTGTTATCTTATTTCATCTTGGATTCTTAGAGGAAGATCATCTTTGAGTTTTTTAGTGTAGGTTGTTTTGTGAGATTTCTTTCACCTGTAGTATCTGGAGTTTTGGTCGGTGTTTTGGCTTTAGAACTTTTGTCGGAATCCGAATTATGCGTTCGACTAAATTTTCCCGACAAATAGGAGTCACTGTGTGTGTCGGCACACTTCGTGAATTTCTCTTGGAAATTCTTCTTGGGAAGTGAGTTCTCGAGTATCTTTGGAGTGTTCTTTGTTGGTTACATAACTATTTGTTGTTCTTAGTCTCTCGTCGTCATTCATTTTCGTAGATGACTCCTCTGATTTGGATTTCCTATCGCCACTTCATGATTGCAAATTGATGCTTTTACCGGCATTAATTTGAGAGGGGATGTCAATGAGATTGAATAAGATTACGGAGATCGTCGAAGATATTATCATTATTATTGTTACCATATATAAATATATTACTTTTATCATATTTAGTTATGATTTTGGTTCTATATAATGAGAGAATCTCTCACAAAGAGGGGCATCGAGTTTTATTGAATATTATTGTATATATTTGACACATATACGAGTGCATCCCTATCTTTTTTATGTGAACTGAGAATCACTTTTATCTCCTACAAGTTCTTCATTCTTCATTAAATTGAACCACAATGCNCTATATAATGAGAGAATCTCTCACAAAGAGGGGCATCGAGTTTTATTGAATATTATTGTATATATTTGACACATATACGAGTGCATCCCTATCTTTTTTATGTGAACTGAGAATCACTTTTATCTCCTACAAGTTCTTCATTCTTCATTAAATTGAACCACAATGCAGTAAAATTAGTTAGAAATCACTTTATTGCATTGGTTCTTTTTATCATTCAATTACTTTTTACTGTTTGAGACCAATTGTATAGCTGTTAAAAGTGCATGTGCTTTGGAACCAGTGATTCGAGGACACAACATAAAATTACTTTTGAGTTTATCTAAAAGGCTGATAAAGAAGTAGAATGTGTAAAGCTTTCTTGTACTCATCTTTATAACCAAAATTATTTGTCATGCTGCTTCTTTGTTTATATAATTTGAATATATGTTATCTGTTTGCCATTTTTCCTAGTCTGGAGGAGAAAGTTATACGTTTTGGAGGATGTATTTTAAATTGTTCATATGACTCCCCTACTCTACATTTGATAGTCTGTTTTCCTTTTTGTATTAGGCGTTCTCCCAAATGCGCCTTTCAGAGGCTTCGGCACATCTTGGATCCTTTGCTGTAAGAATTAAGGAAGAGTCACAAACTCATTCTGGAAGAGAAGGGCACGTTGGAAGTTCATGGACAAGTTCTACTTCTGTAAAAGCAGCTGATGCAATACTTGCAACATGCCCATCTCCATATGAAAAAAGATGCTTGCTACAGCTACTTGCTGCAACTGATTTTGGTGATGCAGGATCTACTGCAACGTATTATCGACGGCTCTATTGGAAAATAAATTTGGCTGAACCTTCACTAAGAACTGATGATTATGCACACCTAGGAAATGAAACATTAGATGATGCTTCACTTTTATCAGCATTAGAGAAGAATGGGTATTGGGAACAGGCACGCAATTGGGCCAAGCAGTTAGAGGCCAGTGGTGAATCCCTCTGGAAATCAGCAGCCAATCATGTTACAGAAATGCAGGTAATTTTTTTTTGTCATTCCCAACTTGTCCTGTATATAGCAGAGAATAAAGTCATTATACATTTTGGAACTGAGATGAGGTGTCGTTTAAAGACCCTTTCAGAACCCACTTTGTAGAGTGTAGGTACCATGCTGTGCCATGCCAATAGGAGAGAGAAAGAGGATATTTTGAGAAACCACTTTGTAGAGTGTAGGTACCATTCTGTCTTACCGATGTGCTTATCCATGAATCCTTCAGAGCAGGCTGGAAGGCCGTGTTTCAAAGGAATGCCTCAGTGCTTGTGAAGTTATTCTGAAGTTTTGTTGCCCTGCACTTTTTGTTTTTATTGTAGTTGTTTTCCTTTTTGATTAGAAATAATAAAATTCCTAGAGGATGATATCATCTATCCACAAATCTGAAAAAATAAAGAAAGTACCTTACAAATAATAACAAGAAAAAGGTACATTTAAACTGCTTAGATGTAGAGGCTCATAGAGAATCAAAGAGTTTGTTTGCCTCTTTCTGCCACTCAATCTTGTTTCTTGATGTTATTCCACTTTTAATATATCAGGTGCTACCAGACTCTGCATTGACCAATATCTAGCTTATCCGTCTTCGAGTCATCCACTACTTTGTGAAATTCCAGTTTGAAAACTAACTCTGATATAAAATCTTCTAAATTTCTCCCCAAGAAGTCTTACATAATGGACACCAATTATTAATAGTTAGAGTGCTGTAATGCAAATTTTCCAAGTATCCATTTTGGTCACTGATGGATTTCATTATGAGCCCTCCAAGCACAAATGTTAGGAATTCATCTAAAAATAATGGATAATGGTAGTTGTTTAGATATTATTTTAAGAGGTTAATATCCAATTTGGATCGAGTTTACAAACCCCACTTCGTGAGGAGGTCGATTTGAAAGATTTCATTCAGCACAACAAATCGATAATGAGGTGAAACTATGGCTCAAACGAGGTGGACTAGTGACAGTAACATGGATAAACATGCATAATGGATGTGATTAATCTAAATGAGATTTGGTTCTGCAATACATTTCAAGCTAAGTTCTGAGACCACGTTAAAGCAATGAAGCTACCATCTTAAAAACAATCTGCCACCTAGGCTCATATAGGTGAATTGCATGAACCTATATAATTCAAGCAACCAACCTCGCCACTTCTTCTCTCCATTTTGTTACCATCTCCTTGTCTCCTTTAATCGTCACATTGTCTAATTTGAAGCTGACTGGAAGTTTTATATTTGTATTTTCACATCTTCTGTTTTTCTTATGAAACCTTGAATAATAGGGAAGTAAGTGCTTGTACAGACCAGTGGAGGGAACCTTTCTCTTGGAATTTCTCATATAGTTGAGATCACTGATTTAATATCAGTGCATAACAAGAGTCACCTTCTTTTTGTCTTTAGTTTTAATTGTTGATTTCAACAAGATCAATCTCAAATGGTCCTAAAATTCTGACACAAACCTATTGTGGGCGTGATTAAGTAGCATATACAAGTATAAGTGAGAGTATTTTATTCTAATGTAGAAAGTAGTATGTTGATTTTTTAATAATTCCTATATGAACCTCATATGTTTTCAATCATCTTCTGAGCAGCTTAAGTGCCTCAGTTTTATTATATTTCCTTGTATTTGGAGCACAGTAATGCATTTATTTGAAAGCGTTTATATATAGGTACAGGTAGAATCACCAGTCAAGGCAACACGAGTAGAGCAATGGCCAACTACTTCCTAATGCTTAGTTCATCCAAATATTTTGTATATTCAATTGTTGATTATCCAACAAGTGTGGGATGGGGGAGTTCACATCTTATTACAATATATTCCTGCCTCAGGAAACACTTCAATTACAGCTTGATGCTGGTTTTTTTCCTTCTTTTTGGGTAGGGGTGGGTGTCATGGGCCACTGTGTTTGTTTCATCTCTTAGCCCTGTCCAACCTGATCTGTTAGCAAATTGGTAGCTAGCATTTTGACAATGTGGAATATGAAGTAAGCACTAGTGTAGTATCTTGGAGTCTCTATTAAATTATTGATTATATCCACAATTGTTTTGCTGGTCCTTCAATGTATTTCTTGTAGCTTCGTTCTCTCCAATGGGAGCTAATGGGTACTGTATATAAAGTACTGAGTACCTTGCCAATTTGACAAAATTTGCAAGCCGTACCCAGAATGTATTTTGTAGTGATTGTAATTACTGTGCAATATGGTTACAAGAAAAGAGCCTGAATCTGCTTCAATTTATACAAGCAATATGGCAGTACATCTTGCTTAAAACTGATCTATTTATTACTGTTTCGTTTGTGTTGTATGTTTGCATATGGTCTAGGCTGAAGCAATGGTTGCAGAATGGAAGGAATTTCTTTGGGATGTCCCAGAAGAGAGGGTTGCTTTATGGAGCCATTGTCAAACGCTTTTTCTCAGATATTCCTTCCCAGCATTGCAGGTATGTTTGTTTTATTGCCAGGTCACAAGTGATATGATATACTGCTCCTTTGTGTCCCCTAATTTTCAAGTTAGAATCATGCTACAGTGACATAACATTTGACATAATGGTTGATATAATGTCACATTCTATCATTGAACTATTTAAAACAGAGTCAGTCTTTCTACCCAATCACATCCTACCACATTGCCTTTTGTCAAAGAATCTGGCCAGATTCTTCTGTCACAGTGGCATTTTCCTCTAAGGGCCTGTTTGACATGGAAAATTTTCCATGGAAGTAAGAACTTGTTTTCCATTTTCCAAGTTTTGGCTTGTTTGATTGCAAAATTTTCCCTAGAATTGTTTTTCTTGGTTTCCACTCACACGTACAATTTCTTGGTTTTTGTGGAATTCTTTTTCCCATAATTTGTGTAGGACATGGTTTTCCAACTTGCCTTTTTTTTTTTTTTTTTTCAATTGGAAAAAATTATGCCAGGTCACAAGTGATATGATATGCTGCTCCTTTGTGTCCCCTAATTTTCAAGTTAGAATCATGCTACAGTGACATAACATTTGACATAATGGTTGATATAATGTCACATTCTATCATTGAACTATTTAAAACACAGTCAGTCTTTCTACCCAATCACATCCTACCACATTGCCTTTTGTCAAAGAATCTGGCCAGATTCTTCTGTCACAGTGGCATTTTCCTCTAAGGGCTTGTTTGACATGGAAAATTTTCCATGGAAGTAAGAACTTGTTTTCCATTTTCCAAGTTTTGGCTTGTTTGATTGCAAAATTTTCTCTAGAATTGTTTTTCTTGGTTTCCACTCACACGTACAATTTCTTGGTTTTTGTGGAAT
>CAIGRP010002185.1:0-30923 GCA_903798385.1 Fraxinus cuspidata
CGAGACGGGGCGCCCCACCCCTCCCCGCCCCGCCACCCCGTTCGGGACGGGATTTTTTGCCCTATTCGGGGCGGGGCGGGGCGGGGCGGGGTGGGTTGCCATCCCTAGTAGGGCCAGCTCTCGCAATAGGCGGCGTATACGATCGTCTAAGACCCCATTTTCACAAGTGCCCCAAATTATGTAAGGTTAATAGTCTAATTGAAAAAAAACCAAAAATTATAATTATAAAATTCGAATTATTATATGGAAATACAAGAAACTAATATAATTTGAAAATACAAACATGTCTAAAAAGAAATCATATAAATGACAAAAAAACTTATCACATACATTTATGTATTACATAAATATATCACATCTATTACTTTATATATATATAATTTGACCATTTATCTTCTCAACCTTCATTTTTCTTTTTCATAACAAGAAACGAAATGTTACTTTTGTCTTTTCAAAATTTACAACATTTACTTTTTATAATGCTCTCGTGGTGGGTCTTACACTTATTCAAAGAGTTTTTGTTAAATGCACTGGTTTTCATTTATCTTTATAGATTCTTGCATTTCGTTTTATTTTCATTTTACTTTTTTTTCAATTTTTCAATGTCATTGTATTTATTAATGTTTTAATTAAACTAATGCTTCTCTATTTGTTATGTAATCTGGTTTGGAATTTTTCTGATCCACTTTTTTTTCGGTTTTTTCTTTTTATGCTTGTGTTGGAGTTTAAATTTTGTATTTTGTTTTCCAATTTTTCTAATCATGTTAATTTTTTTAATTGTATTTAATTATTTTCTAAATCAAAGTCATTAATTAATTTTAACCACACATTATATAGGACTCACAAGTTTTCAATCATACATCTCATTAATTTTTATCAGAATCTACTAAAATTTTGATTTTAATCTATATCAAATATGAGCTATTCATGAGGCCTCATATTTGAAGTGAGCGTAAGGCTCCCAAAATATAAGGGCCGGCCCTAAATCATGGCCACGTGGACCACCACGGCCCAACATAACTCAAGAATCAATAGTAGAAAATTAATGTAATTAATATCAAAGACAAGACCCCAGCATATATTCCCTAAATCTTACAAAATTAACTAATTTAATCACGATTACTGTGTTATAATGATATTGGGAGACAAAGGATCATGGACAAATAAGAAAAATCATTATGTAAAATTGTCTTGTTCCTCACCTTCTTGTAAGCTTTATTAAAGATAAAATTACCATTAATGACGGTTGCATGCCGATTGGTATTATAAAATATAATTAGCAGATTCTATTATATATCGTATTTACATGGTCTGACGAACGGGATTTATTGTTACAATTTTTCTCTCTCACACATTTTTTTTTACACCGTGAATCTATTTTACACATGGTTCTACGGTTCATTTGGCAAGACTTCAATTTTTTTCCTTGAAAAATTCTTTTAGTCAAACAAAATTTGTTCAAAAAATTATCCAAAACATGTTTAATAGCAATTTATTGGTTTCATAAATAATTTTTGACTTATCAAAAGTCCAATCTAACGGCCCTTGATAAGTTAAAAGTATTTGTAAGAGCTTATCAAATCTAATAATATGAATGTAAATAGTATACATAATTCATTGGGCATGTCTTGTTAGCTACATGTTAGATTGAATTTTCGAGTGCATAAGTAGACTAAATGTCACGCACTAAGAGTACTCTTCTTACCATACGGGACGACAAGGTCACCAACCTCTAGATATGATCTATATTATCGAATAATGCACTAACTAGTATTATCATATGTAAGTATTGTCTAGCATCCTCCCCATAAGCATGTGTATGCCAATTGTTTCGAGATTTGCCGGCCTAAGAATGAGAAGAATAATTCCTGAGGAGCGGAACCGTAGGAATCGAACTTGTGGTCTGTGGAAGGTTATATCAGAGTAGGACTGCTTGAATATTTGTTGTTGTTTGAGGAAAAGATCATTGACGTGGCTTTTTGGGAAAAAGATTTTGGGACCAAGTCAGCAAGCAAGCAAAACTAAGAAAGCTTTGGAGATGATGGATGAGAAACACAAGCATTGTGCAAATGAGCTTATATGTTTTGTGAAGTTAATTTCGTGGTGCGCCATTGTAGAGTACAAAGATAGAGATTGTGTTATTGTCTCAACATGCGCAATGGTGTTGCAACAGAGATCATCCATCCGATAAACTAATGTCTGAGGGACATATGATGAAGGTTGGTGGTGGAGTTAGTATGTACGGAGTTACTGTGGGTAGACATGAAAGTGAGTGTTGTGTGATGTCGTCTATAAAGTGATGATGTCGCTATTATTCTTGCAATAAGAGGAACACACATTGATGTTAAGCTCACTTACCGCTGTGAGGATGTTTAGTTGATTGAACATAGGAGAATGCCGTGTAATAAGAGTGTCCCTCTTACCATACGACACGACAAAATCTCAACAACTAGACAACTAGATGTATGACTTGTATAATAGAATAGTGCATTAATTGTATCAGCATATGTAAGTTTTGTCTAACATTCTACACGTATATGTGCATGTGTATCAATTGTTTTGAACTTTTTCAACCTAAGAATGAGGAGAAAGTTTCCTGGGATGCTAAACTTCGGGGACTAGACTTGTAGTATGTGAAATCAAGGCTCGTTAGAGTATAATTTTTTATGTTTTTCGACATTATTGTAATTACGTATTTATTTGCTTTAGACCTTCCAATTGAATAGAGTGATAAGTTTTCGCGTAGACAAATTTAAATTTATTAAAAATAAGAATTCAAATAATTATCGTGTTGAATCGTTAAAAATAAAAAAGAATCGAAAAATAATATGATGGAGCCGAGCCGGAGTGTTGACATACAATGTACATGGTGTTTGAAATGCATCTGAGAGGAAGTCCAATCGCACAATCTTGTAAATATCTTCAAATCCAGGGGCAATTTTGTCCTTAAGACGTTTATAAGACCCGTTATTGACCTCTCTCTTTCATCTCAACTGCACTTATTTTCAAGTTTGAAATTCCTCTAGCACCTTTTCTTTCATAAAGATACTGCGACTATAGACATCCACGAAATTTTTATACAAATATATAGTTCTACAATCTCCGGCGTCGTCATCGGAGATGGGAAAATGCAACAAAATCAGTCAAATTGTGAGAATCCGGCAGATGCTCCGGCGATGGCATAAGAAAGCAACATTTCGCCGCATTCGCGGTGTTCCGTCTGATGTGCCAGCAGGACATGTGGCAATATCCGTCGGAAGTAGTTGCCGGAGGTTCGTTGTGCGTGCGACGTACCTGAATCATCCAATTTTCGAGAAACTGCTCACTCAAGCTGCGGAAGAGTTCGGATTCGCAAACTCGGGGCCGATCTCCATTCCCTGTGACGAGTCAGTATTCGAGGAGATCCTCCGATTCGTGGCCCGACCGGACTCGGTTAGATCATCGAGGTGCATCAATCTCGACGACTTCCAGAGATGCTGCCACGTGGGAATCGGGAACAGTGATCTTCGTTTTTTCGGCGAATCTAGGCCGTTGCTTAGTGGTTACATTGCCGGATCAGTTAACTCTTGAGTCCGGATGAGTTGGTAAGATTGATTTGCCCGAGTTTGATTATCTAACAAAGTTTTAACAATTATTACTTTTTCGAGCGGAGTAGTGGCTCTGCAAATACTTTTACTTTTTTCCTGTCGTAGGCCTTTTTTCTCTCCTTTTTAGAGTGGAGCATGCTATAAGAAAAAAAGCAAATTAAAATGTTGCTTTTAAGTAGATATCACTAAAGACGGATTACGTCTTTTGGGAATTTATTGTTGATCTTGTTTGAATTAGTATACAAGAATTCTAATTATCTTTATTAGTTATGTTGGTTTGTAATTTGTTTGTTCATTGTTTATAGCAATAGGGATTTGATTTGATTTCTTTGTTTTTTTAGAATATTGATATCAATAAATGGTTGTTTGCATAGTTAAATTAGCATCTTTACACATCCAATTAAGCCCCTTTTTGGTATAATCTCAAGTTAAAATCAATAAATAATTTTAATAATATATTTTATAGTACTCACAACTTTTCAATTACATATTTCATCAACTTTATGAGAATATACTAAAGTTCTAATTTTAATCACCACTAAACAAGGGCCAAGTAATAAATTTTCAAATAAATTTCTACATTAAGAAATCTTAAAACGGACTTTTAGTGAGAGAGAGAGAGAGAGCCTCAAAAACAAATTAAGCCCGGTAGAAATTAGATTAAGTGCATGCTTGAGCCACATTTTTTGTGTAAAATATATTTTGAAATAGTAGATTAATAAAGAATATGTAGATAGAAATGAAAAAAATGTTTTTGGATTGCACGTAATTTTGTTTTTATTGAAAAATATGTGATTAAATTAAAAAGGAAAAAATATATTTTAAAAAATTGGTAATCAAACAAGGGCTAAAATTAGAACTTTGAGAGAGAGAAGGGGGGAGGGGGAACTATTAGATTAAAATTCAAATTTTAATTTAAGTCAAACTCAACAATTAATTTTTTCCACAAATTTTATGAAACTAACAACTTTTTAGCCATCAACATTTATTAAAATCTACTAAAATTTTGATTTTATTCTCCCACCAAACAGGGACTAGATCACTACTTTAAACTTTTTTGTCAATTGGATCCCTGTACTTTAGTTCTATCTCAATTTATGCCACTAGTTTAGTTTCATCACATCACAAGACATTAACGTAGTCATTAAGCTCTTGTTTTGGCTTCCACTAAATTATAATATATTTTATTTTTTTAAACCATACATTCTCCAATAAAATAAAATAACAAATAAATCCAAAATTTTTTCTCCTTTTTCAACCATACACTCTCAAAAAAAAAAAAACTTCCAAAAATTATAACATCAAATAATGGGAGTCTAACAAGGGCTAAATATTAGCTATCATCCTATGTACTGCTAAAAAATAATCTTGAAAAAGGTATATGACTGAAAATCGTACGGTTTAGGTTACTTTCAATCCACAAGTCAAACGAGTAAAGCAAGTTTTTCAGTTGCATACTACTTTCACGTTTTTTCAAAAAAAAAAAAAATTAATGCTATTTATTCCTATTGGGAATGATCACCATGTGATGTGGACCAAAAAAGTCTTATTTCTCCACGTTTAATTGGATTTATCATTTTATATCACATCACCTTCCACATAAAGTAGTAATTGCTCACTAAAATTTCGCAAGTTCACTATATCGTAACCAAGTAATAACATAGTGGATAACATAACGTCCCCTCAAGGACTATGTACTTTATCCAATTTTAATTAACACTACCTCTAATCGAATATCAAATTGTGTTTGAGTGAATTTATAACTAATAACAAAAAACTAATCTAATTAGCAACTAAGAAGCATTTGCAAGCGGATTAAAAACGTGTACTAAGATTTCAAATATTCCTTTATTAATCTATTTTAACATAACTCATGACAACACTTGTTTACTCCTATCAATTAATGTTCCTATTTTATTCTACAATCTTTCTCAAGTAGAATTAAACTTATCATCACATGTAATATTTCTAGATCTCTTTGGAAGATAAGAACATATAAAAATACAATAAAAACACATGATCATCCATTTTAAATCATGCAAGACATAATGGTGTATATATATTGTATCGGACTCTGCAACTACTGCTTTAAGTGTTATATTCATTACTCTTTTTCTCTAAAGAAATAACAATCACAAAACAATTTAATTAATAGCTAAGTAATTGAAAAGCTAGTATATATATAATATTTATCCAAGATAAACAAGCATCAAGCATCAAAGTTTTGAACTTTATATTAAAACTTGGTAATAAAAAGGTCCATTCTTATGACTAAAAGTTTAACCTTGCATTACTAAATATAAGAAATCATGTTTGATGTATAAGGCATCATCTGAATTCTAGATGTAGAAAGAAAAAGAGGAACATTACGAATTATTGAATCTCTTCAAGCCTCCTTGAACAATCTTCAATTGCACCTTTTTCTTTGCCCAAAATTCAAGAAATTATCTTCATTTTATGAATTGGAATGATAAATTCTTGTATCTTGCCTCTTATTTTCTCTCTAACGCTTGATAAATTTAAATTATGCCTCCCAAAGTAGGTTTAAAACGTGGTTGAATTGCTTTCCACAGAGAGTTTAAATTAAAGAAGAAAATGCAATTTTACTCTCTTGATGAACCACGTAATTACATGGTTAAAACCACTGTGATCACATCATTATCCAATTATGATTACTGGAATTCACCAAACTTTCCTTACAATCACAAGGGCATAAAGCCCTATGATCGCATGGCACAACATATTTATCTTTTTTGCACTTCGGTCCCTACATTCTTCTTCTCGTTATCATGGATCCTCCTTTGTGCTTCTTATGTGTCCTTCAATTTCTAATTTTATCTAGTTTGATCCATGAAATCTTCAATCATCCATTCTTTATTGGAATCAACTTTTAAATATTTTTAATTTAGTCTTTTGAACTTTCCAATTCTTCCCTTTTAAGCCTTCATTGGTCGGTTTCTACTTATTTTCATAAAAAGTGATCCAAACTCAAATTTATCCCACAACAACCGACATTAAACTAAGTCCCTATATGGCGTATTTTAAAATCAGATTTTTGGTATACTTTGATAAAATTTGATGAAACGTGTTATTGAAAAACTTTGGATCCAGTAAAATGTGCAATTAAAATTAATGGTTAACTTTGACTAGATTTTTAGTAGATTTTAATTTAAACAAAATCGGGGCTAAATAAGTAGTATTATCAAATTAACTCTTAAATATCCAGTTTTAATGATCTAGGTATAGAAATCACACTTATCATAATCATCCCTAATTGACTATAAATAATATTATTTTCTTAACAATCACGTGCAGTAGGTAAAGAATAACATATATATCTTCATTAAACAATGTGACAAAATCGAAGAAAATGACAATGTTCTATTTTTATTTGAGCTTGAGATTTGATATGAAAAATATTTAGCTCACATCCCAAAACAAGAAGAAGAAGAAGAAGAAGAAGAAGAAGAAGAAGAAGAAGAAGAAGAATAATGGGGGAATAATATTAGCAAAAGAAATAAAGGAGAAAAAATAGGCTAGCAAAAAAAAAAAAAAAAACGGAATATAAACGCGGAGTATACTAAACCAAAATTATTGGGGTATAAGAGTCATCTCATCCCAACTCGTATGGTCGTTAGATTCAAATTTCTAACTCCATTTTCGTCTTCGCTATACAAGTTTTCCTAGATCTCTCGAGAAAAATTTGAAGACCTAAAACACTCCAAGTAACCATGAAAAATGTATTTCTAACCCGAAATTCCTCTGTTCAGTCCTCCACCAAAATGAAGTGTTAGTGAAAGTAGTGAAGAATAGGAGAATGATAAAATACAAATAGATCAAGAACATCGAAATGAAAATTAGACTTGAACACGTGATCACTGTCCTCAAACAATATTTGTCATATCCAGGATTATTTTGAGTGCTTAAATGGATTCATTAGCAAATGGTTTGTAGGATTTAAATAAATATTTAAGAAGAAAGTACTTAAACACTTGTGTTTTCTTCCAAGAATTTGAAAAACACTGAAGGTGTGTTTGATGCAAGTATGGAGCTTGCACGCAAAGCAAATAAATTCGAGGCAATTTTATATGAAAATTATTAATTGATTCGTGTTTGATTGATTTAATTTTTAGTATAGAAAATGTTATACTTTTCCATCGTTTATTGGTGGGTAGACGAGAGAGAAAGAGAGGGGGGGAGGGGAAGAGAGAGAGAGAGATAGAATTACTTGAAAAATAAAACTCTACACTTCCTTAGAGAAAACGTTTTCCTTATTTTTGAGAAAAATATGGTCACATGACCAACTTTTGGAAAATATTTTCTATGAAGAAATGTCAATCAAACACTACAAAAGTAAGAATTTGAGTGAGAAAGAAACATTTTACATGAAAAATAAAGTCAATCAAACACATCATAAAAGATCTATATGAAATGAATTGGAATTATAGCACTCAACCAAGTTTTCAATTCACATCCTACTAAATGGTGTCAAACATTCATGAAAAGTTGAGAATTTTTTTGAAAAATGACCAAGAAAATAAATTTGAAAATCAGACCTTGAGCACACATGGTTATGAACCTGCATGCGCATGGTTCAAGTTTATTAACTTCTTCTTCTACATAAGCAAGCCTTGAGCATGTGAGCTAGGCAAAAGTTGCCCATCTATCATTTTTCTTCTCATTTTGATTTCACATTGGTTTTTCCTTTTCCAATTCTACCTACCAATATAATTGTTGAACAAATATAATAATCTCACACTTGTTCAAAATTATATGAATCATATTTAAAACTATCAGCACTTATATGTAAAGTCTAGATATCTTTTGATTTGAATCTAACAATTGTATAATTCCTACAAAGTATCATCAAAATTCCAGGAATCATGATATAGCTTTTAACCTGTTACTTCTTGTGATGATAATGGTTAAAATAAATACTCACAGACACACACACACACACATACAAGTGTCATGTATTTTACAAGTTCCTCAAACTTCTTAGCATTATTATAGCCTTGTATTTATCCTATTCGTTGAACTTTTAAAAGAGAAAGTCCAACTCTCCTCTCTATTAAGGCGACGTCACCTCAAAGTTCATCTAGGTAAAATTATTCTAGTATATTTGTTAATTTTAGATATACTTATATTTAGTATTGAACTTCGTTTAGATCTTAAAACTCAACCCTCCTTTAAGTTAAACAACATTATTTATGATATTGTTCTTTACGAATATAATAATACTGAAACTATCCAGTTATCGAAAGACTTTTCATTACCCTTCGAATTAATGTTTTAGTAATGACGATGGGTTGTCGTCATTGGTATATCTTTTTAATTGAGGAATTTCGACCACATCGTACTCGCTTTAGATATTACTAATAGATTTAGTTAAATAATTCGCTAAATTTTCATTTGACTTAATGTAATTTAGGGAACTTATTTCGTACTTGATTAATTTTCTTGCGTAGTCGTGTTTAGACTCGTATCTCTAGACTTTTCATTATATACTTTCAATGTATACTTTTGCTAATGGGGCTTCACTATCACACAAAATAACAAAATACATATAGAAGATCTTCGATCCCAAATGTATCTTATATAGAAGATCTTTAAGCCACTCAGTCTTTTTCTCGATGTTGACTAATGCCACGAATTCAATTTTCTTGGTTGAATGTGGTATACATGCTAATTTCTTAGACTTCTAAAAAACTGCATCTCCTCCAAGAGTAAACACACAACTCAAAGTTGATTTACTTTTGTCAATGCTAAATATACAACTAGTATCAGTAAATACTTTTAATACAGCTAAGAGTTTAGAATATTGTACACTTAGGTTTTGATTTCCTTTAAATAACCAAGAACTCTCCCAATAACCTTTCAATATTCTTGTTTGGATTACTAATAAACCTACTGAGTTTACTAATAAAAAATGATGCATTCGGTCTTGTGAATTAAACTGCATTCATAAAACTACCTATAGTACTTGCATACTTTAGTTGAGCAAATAAATTTTCCATCATTCTTTATAAATTCAGATCTTGGATCAAAAGGGGTACTACGCTTTTATATTCAGATGTTTGAACTTATTTATCACATTCTCTATATAATGTGATTGACTTAAAAATAGCCCCATCTAATTTTTATAACTTTTTTATGCCTAGTATGGTATCTATCTATTTGTCCAGTGTCCTCATCTTGAACCTCTTTGTTTCTTTTATCTCATTCTTGGGATTACTCAAAATGCTATCAACATATAAACAATAAATACAATATATTCATTACATACTTTGAAATATAAACACTTATCTATACTATTATGTACATAACCAAATGAAATAATTGCTAAGTCAAACTTTAAATGTCATTTCTTTGGTGCTTGTCTTAAACCATATAATGATTTCACTAGTTTGCACACCTTATGTTAATTATCAAGTAGAATAACCCTTCTGATTGTTCTATATAGACCCCCTCATCGAGATCCCTATTAAGGAATATCATTTTGACATATATTTAATGAATATGGCAGTCATATATGGATGCTAATACGAATAATATCGTAATTAATGTTATTCCAGTAGCTACTAGTGCATGTGTATTCAAATAATCAATTTTTTTCTTTTGCCGATATCATTTAGCTATTGCTCTAACTTTAAAAGTTAAGAGAACTATCTATATTGTATTTTTTTTCAAACACTCATTTACCATCAACGAGTTTAGATCCATCTGATAAATCAAGAAGTTCCAATCTATTGTTTAACATAATTGAATCAATTTCATCTTTAATAGCATTTGTCCAAAAGATACTATTACGAGAAACCATACCCTACTTGTAGTTCTTAGGATTGTTTCCACTTGTAGAACAAAAGTTATCGTTCTAACGACAATCTTCTCTTTTCCTTCTGCTAAATAAAGTGAAATGAATAGAGAATCTATCTCATCCTATCCTAATGTTTTTTTCTTTTCGAGTTCTTTTTCTTCTTCGAGGTTCACTAGATTCATCAGCATATTTAGGAGATGTTTCCTCTTGTGTTCTATTACAGCTAGGAATTTCCTCACAAGTTTTCGTTAAGTCATTATCCAAAGATAATTAATTATCAAAGAACTCAACATTATTGGATTCAATTAAAACATTGGTCTATAAATTTAGTAATAGGATTTATTATTACTAGCAAATCCAACAAAGACACATTTGATACCTCTTGGACATAATTTGATCCTTTTGGATTCGACGGCTCTCCCAGGGGTCCCTCATCTGAGATCCTTGGGAAATAGGATCAAGTTGGCCGTGTTTTTATAATAAGCAAGACACCCAACACTTTGAAGTATTCAATGTTTGATTTTTTTTCCTTTCACAATTCATAAGAAGAAACCTTTGTAAATTTTGAAGGAACTCTATTCAAAATTCTACATGCACTCAACAAAGTTACATCCCACAACTTAAATGTCAAACTTAGCATATATTAACATGGCGTTTATAATTTCAATTGATGTCCTTTTTTTCTTTCAATTAAACTGTTTGTTCAGATATTCTGGGTGCAGAACATTGATATATTGTACCTTATTGTTCACAAAATTAATTAAAATCACTTGACAATTTTCACTGCATATATCACTTCTTAATGTTTTTATTTTTTGTTTAAATGATTTTCAACTTAATTTTTATAGGTCTTACGCAAAACAAATACTTCATGTTTATGTTTCATCAAATAAATATGTGAGTATCTTAAATGATCATCTATAAAGGTGATCAAGTACCTATTTCTATCCCTGGACAACATGCCATTCAATTCATATATATCTAAATGAACAAGTTGTAAAATTTGTGAAGTTCTATTCGCACTATGATAATGTTTGTTAATCAAATTAGATTCTACACAAATTTTACATATATATGCATTATTTATATTGTAAGAGATCATACCTCACATTAATATTCTTTTTTATAGTAATAGCACCTATATGACCTAATATAACATGTCATAGTATAAAAGAATCAATCAAGCAAGCGAAATTAACTTTATGTTTATTAACTTGTCAACAATATATAATTTGATAATTTATTCACAAGAATAGACTTCTCCAACAAACTTCTTATTTCGAGATAGTACAAGTTTTTCGGACTCATATATATTTTTCATGCCTGATTTCCCAACAGATCTACACTCACTAAATTTCTATTCATGTCGGGAATATGTATTACATTTGTCAAGATAAATGTTTTTCCTAAAGTGAAGACAATGTCAACATTTTTTTTCAACCACTTCGGAGCTGCCTTCATTAGCCATTTGTATCTTTTGTTCACCATCTGACACGTGATAAGTCTTGAAAAGTGAATTATCATATGATACATAAATCGTTGTACATGTAAAATACTACTAACTAGGAACATTTCCTTTGATAGCATTGATTTTATTCACGGTAGCCTCAATGTTATCTTCATCAATGGAGTTTATTTTACTCTCTTGTTTTATTTTTGATATCAACAATCTTTTGCATAATGTTCAAGATTTTTACATACAAAAAAATCTCCATTGGGCTTCTTTTTGGACTTTTTGTGGTTTTTGTTAGAAGATTTCATTTTGTTTGATTTGTTGAATGATTTGATCTTTTCTACAGTATCGATTTTTGAAGTGCATTCATAAGAAATTTCATTATTATATCTTGTCCTTGATTCTTCCTGAATCCAAAGATATTTCTAAAATTATTCCAAAGAATAATTTTCAAAAGCGTAATTAGCACATAATGTCCCAACATTTCATTGTTATTGTACAAAACATTCATACCTTTCATTTTTGACATTTTTACCCTTATTTTCGCTTTTAATTGTGCAAAAGGTCATTTTCATCTATTTTCTCAACTAAAAATTGTGAAATGACAAATATATCATTCTCTTTAAATAAAAAAAATAAAAATAAAAACTAATTGCTATCATAGTCCCAATTTTTTTTAAAAAAGTGGAACGAGTCACAAATGAATTATTAAAAGGGTAATTATTACATAATGTCCATACCTTTCACCGTTCTTGCGAAAAACGTCCATACCTTTTATTGTTTTGGTATTTTCACCCTTAAATACACATTTGATTACGCAAACTATCATTTTCATTCATTTCTATCCAATTTCTCAATAAAAAACTGTGAAATATTGAATATACCCCCTATTTAAATTTCTGATTCTTTAATAATCTATTTGTGACTTGTTTACACTTTTTAAAATTTTAAATAAATTTAATTGAGACTCGTTTGAACTTTTTTAAAAAATACACTTTTTTTAAAATAATCTATTGGGGACTCGTTTGCACTATTTAAAAAAATTGGGACTATGGTTGCAATTAATTCTTTAACTTTTTTTATTTAAATATGAGGGTATATTTGTTATTTCACAACTTTTTATTGAGAAATCGGATGAAAATGATAGAAATAGTGGTTTGCATAATTAAATGTGTAATTAAGGGTGAAAATGTCCAAAAAAATGTAGGGACTTTCTTTGCAATAATAGTGAAAGGCAGGAACATTATGTGCCCTTTTAATAATTTATTGGGAACTCATTTGTACTGTTTAAAATTTTTTTGGACAATTCATCTCCAATCCATTGCACCATTTTGCACCAAAATTTTTAAGTACCCATCTGTCCTTCTAAATCGCTTTGCACCAAATTTTTGTTAAGGGTATTTTTGCCCACTTTTGTTATACAATAATAATAATTAAATTACCACACTGGTTCAACTTCATAATATCATCATATTGGGATTAGAAATGTAATATACTGTTTTTTAAGAACATAATTTAATATTTTTTCAGTTGTGGTATTTCTATTAATTGTACAATATTTTAAAATTTAATGAATTCAATACTTTCGTTAACTAAACGAAATTATTTATTTAGTAATTTATATGTTTCTAAAATAAATAAATAAATAATATTTCAAATAAATAAACTATAAGAATAAAAAAATGATTAAACAATGTTTATTTGGTGTAATAATTGGAGATGAATTTTAGNTTTTTTTTTTTTTTTTTGGCGCAAGATTTGATGCAAAATTTCCATCAAATTTTGGCACAGGATTGAACATTGCCTTAGTAAACATTCATCTAATTCTTTAATTTGAAAAAAAAAAAGGATTAATTTGTTTTTTAAGCCAAAAGGGATAACTTGTGGATGAAATTTAGGATGGTTTGCTGCTGAATTCGTGATGTACGCTGTACAAATTCTTGACAGACGAGGTGAGCATTTGGGGATGGCCATTGCAGACTGCTGGATTTCTCACAGGAGAATATTCTCCAAGATCATTCACTGTTGTATCAGGAAAAGTAACAGAGGTATCTCATTTTAGGGTTCTTCAATCCTTTCACGCAATACACAATGGAGTAGCCTATAAACTTGTTGCTTTCTTTGGAGTTTGGACTTATAATTTTTAACAACGAAAATGGGGTGCCTCAGCAGTGCCAGCAGAGCTTTCTCATGAAAAATCCAAGACTTGTTTCAGCAGCTGTATCTAGGCTAGCAACTCTAGATTTTAGTAGCAATAGAGTTTGAGTAAGATGAAGCAGGAATTCTGTCTGCTATCTGCTTTTGGTAGCCAGTTTGATGATATTTCAGGATGGAGAATCCAGTCCCGACATGAGAAAGTCTACATATGGGAAAAGATCTATAAATTTCGATGAGAATTCAGCACCCATTTCTGGTGAGAAACTAATGATACTTCGTTTATAAATGTTCGTTCAGTAGTCTTTTATTGGGACCTCTTCAGTATTTAGGAGCAACAGTTTAATATTTCCAGTGGTTTTGTTCTCGTCACAAAACTGTATCGAAAACTGAAGCAAAGCACTTAGAAATTCGTTGCAATGAGCCAAGAGAACACAGAATCGCCAAAAAAATCCGTTACAATTGCTTGAAATTCACCAATAGTCTTTACAAGAACATGAACCATCTCTGCAGTGGTGAAATCTACTCCTATCTCTTATGATAATTTTCCTATTGAAGGCCTTGGATGCCAGCTTCATAAAGTTGTGACAGTCTTCGCAGATCCTGATGTTCTTGATTATACGTATGCAGGACCCTTTTTCCCCTCTTATTAGAGCATAACAGAATGCTAACTTCTCACTATGCCAAAGAATCGCGTCCTTCTTTTCATCTTCATCTAAATCAACCAAAACGCAGCTTGTATTTGGGACATAGCCTTCATCTTTCAACTTATCAACCACCTCATTTAACTTTGCATAAATTTCATCAGCTTGTTTATGAGTTCTATCTGCAGTCAAAAATTCGTGAACTTCGTTATCCATTTCAATCTTACTCCATCCTCGTTCTTTTGATATCCCTTTGTGTTTCATAGACTTTCTAACTTCTCCAACATTTTCCCATCTCCTTTCTCTAGCATATAGGTTTGATAAGAAGACATGTGCCCCGTCATGGTCAGGATCTAACTCAAGAAGACGTTTTGCAGCAAATTCTCCTAATTCCAACTCACTGTGTATCCGGCAAGCAGCCATCAAGGATCCCCAGATGATAACATTTGGTGCCATAGGCATAGTCTCTACCAACTCTAGGGCATCTCTAAGACAATTTGCACGACCATATAGGTCCACCATGCAACCATAGTGTTCAAGTTTCGGTGTGATGCCATACTCATCCATCATTGAAGCAAAGGTTTTTTGCCCATCTTCAACTAATCCTGCATGGCTACACGCATATAAAATACCCACAAATGTAACCCAGTTGGGTTCAACATTTTCATGTTTCATCTGCTGAAAAAGGTTCAGTGCGTTGTCAACATCTCCGTGGATGGCAAAAGCACTGATCATGCTTGTCCATGATATCACATTTTTCCTATGCATCCGGAAAAAAACTTCTTTTGCTCCTTCAAGACTTCCACACTTGGCATACATATCAATAAGGGCATTATTCACAGGCAAAGCTTTTCCAAACCCATTCTCATCAACAAACATATGGAGCTGTTTTCCTTGATCCAAAGCACCAAGATGAGCGCAGGCTGATATGACACTCAAAATCGTTACTTGGTCAGGTTTAATTCCAGATTTCCTCATTTCAAGAAATATCTTTAGAGCTTCTTGAGGCTTATCACTCTCTGCATAACCAGAGATCATTGCACTCCAGGAGACCAAGTCCTTATCGACCATTTGATCGAATATAGAGCGAGCAGCTTCTATATTGCCGATTTTCGAATATCCAGAGACCATGGCAGTTGAGACCACCAGATTCTTCTGTGTAAATGTTTCATACAGACTCTGAGCGACATCCATGGCACCACAACGTGAATACAGGTTAATAATTGCACCCTGCAAATAAGAGTTGCTCACAATGTCATTCTCAGCTATGAACCTGTGGATAACTTTTCCTGCATCCAAATTTCTAAGTCGAGCACATGCTGAAAGAATAGCAGTAAAAACTCTCTCATCTGGTTCCACATTGAAGCTTTTCATCTCTTCCACCAGCATGAAGATGTCGTCAAAAAGCCCAATTTGACCATATCTGTTATACACTTGTAAATAAAATCACCTATCAAAAATTTTCCAATATAACAACCATAACTAAAACCAACAGTGGGTCAGTTATATATCACTTCTTAATAAAATAATACCAGAATAAAAACTTATGCTCTAAATGCAACTATAGTATGACTGTAAATGATTCCAATTATGCTCGCTTTAATTATGATAAACATATCCAAAAAAAAACTATATTGTGATCCAAAGCATGCAAGAGTTGTTGCATTTAAAAACGCTAAAACCCAAAACCTGAGGTGCAAAAGTTCGCACCTTTAACTATAATGACAATGCATTCGTCTTCGAAACTAAACAACAATAAAAGCACATAAAATTCAATATTCACTCACTAGCAACAAGACATTGATGAGACCATAAGGTTTTTAAAAATCAAATATAGAACATTCCTACAAAAAACACTGTAATTATGATGTAATTGATCCAAAAGCTTAAGTTCACTCAAAACTCACTAGCATCGTGATCAAACTTTCTGTTATATATAGTAGGTAATGATAATAATTAAGAAATTCTTACCCATCAATCATAATATTCCAAGTCACAACATCTTTATAAGACATTTTATCAAACACCAAACGGGCCTCAGAAATTTGTCCACAGGATACATAAAATCCTACCAAAGCAGTCTCCACAAATGGGTCCGAATCGAACCCAAGTTTTGAAACCAACCCATGAATCATTTTTCCTTCACTATGCACCCCGCATTTTGATGCTGCCTTTAGCAACGTAGGGAAGGTAAACCTGTCAATTGGGAACCCCCATTTTCGCATTTTCTGAAAAAATATGAGTGTACAGTGCGGATGGGCAGAGCGGGTGACAAGCTTAAGAAGCTTGTTGGAGAGGTGCGTTGGAGGGATATAATGAAGGGAGGATAGGATATTGAGGGCGTATGAAGTGGAGGAAGAGAAGGAAATGGAAGAAAGTAGAAGTTGGAAAAGGTGGTTGTGGTGGAGGTGAAGTTTAACGAGGTGGGCATGGATTTGTTTGAGTTGATGGAGGGACACGGCGGCGGAAATGAGATGGGGGTATCTGTGGTGGTGGGGGAGAGGGGTAGTTTTGTGCAGTGGACGTGTGTCTGTTTGTCGATCCTGTTGCGCGCTACCTATAGCATTTGTGTGTGGGACACGGATATTGGGTCTGTCAAGCCTGATTGGGCGGAGGGTGGTGGTGGTGGTGGAGGTGGCGGTGGGGAATGGTGAAATGGGGTGCCGGTGGTGGGGATGGGTGAAAGTGGCCATGGAGAGTCGAAAGTAATATTTTTTTATGGGAGCAATGGAAGGAAACGTTGGATTGGTGGAGTACCAAGAAAAAGTGAAAAAACTTGCAAATTATATAACTTGGTATATATAAGTTATGGATAATTATTGGACGTTATTTTCGAGTCTTTTGACGTGTGATTAATGTTTTTCTTTAAAAGGTAAATATTTAACAGTTAAACACTTTCAAAAAAAAAAAATTGTAAATACAATTTCTTCAAATTTAAAGAGTCATTTCTTAAAAATAGATTTTTGTTATAAACCAGTGAGGAAACAAAAAGTAGAGAGGTCAATAGATTCGAGTGTTTTATTAAGAATTAAAGCTTCATATTTATAAAGAAGAATTATGGATACAATAATAATAAAAATTGAAATCGTAGGGGTATAATTGTCATTCACTAATAATCATAGTATTTACACACTCTCCTTTAATTGATACATTACAAAATATTTGTCTCGTTAAGACTTTGGCGAGAAAATTCAGTAGGATAAAATTTGATCAAAGGAAAAAGAGTACAATTGTTCTCCTGATTTCAATCATTGTATTAGTTCATCATTGTCTTGTATGTCAATGTTTTCAATATTGCAATTTTGATGGAGCATTATAACTTTCAAATAACACCATCTTCATACGAGATATTTATAAAACATTTGATGACCGTATGTTATAGACATTTATTACAGACATTGTAGACATCTTCTTGTAGGTTAGAGACATTTATTATACAAATAACATGTCTCATTAAAACCTCATTAGGAAAAAAACTCCATGAGAAAAATTCTAATGAAGGAAAAAAACAAAAAAGTACATCATTCTTTTAAATACGCTACAACAGAAAGCCCAATGAGAAAAACCTTGCTCAAGGGAAAAAGAGTACAACATGTATTTATTCTCCCTCATAATAATATCACTTGAATTATGTTTTAAGTATATTAAATCATTTAGGGATAATTTTAATAGTCATACTAGATGAGTGACTATAATCAAATTTATTATATACATATCAAATTCCATGCATTATTAGAACAGTAAAATAAAGACTTGTGATAACATTCACCACATGATAATTTATCTATTTACACAAGTTTTCGCGAAATTTATTATATGTAAAAAGACGTACATTTCATAATACGATTTTACTTTTTCTATTTTCATTTCGCATAACCGTGGATCTAGAAACTCAGGGTTTCTCCAGTAAATTCAATTTGTCAAGATTGCGTCCATTTATTTTAGTCAATCATTGCTACAATTGATACGTTTTAACTAATTCATTTTGATTACTCGATATTCAAAAGATGATGCAGTACTCATGTCTAAAAGTGTTGACGACAATTTTTTTTTCTTTTTTGATTCTATTTATTTTCTCATAATTACATAACTTATTAAGATGTCTCAATTTTCAACATATCAAGTGCCTGAACCTCTTTTGGAATTTTATAATTAACATGTTTAAGTACCCATCAAGAGTATATATCTCCTTAATGGAACTATCTTTGCTAATTGTTTAATTTTAGTTTGGAGATTTTTATATTAGAATCAAATATTTTCACTTTTGAGACGTATCTTAAAATTTATTAAATATAATATTAACTAATTGTCTTTCAGAACGTTAATTCAAGTTGGAGTATTCAAAGTTGGCGTGTGATATTGTTAATCTTTTTAGTCAATAAATGAACAAAATAAATTATTTTTCGAGCTTTTAATTCGAATGATCTTCTGCAATGATTTAGATAACGATATATTTGTATATTATTTTCAATTTCTTAATTCCTTTCCATAATGCTATGAGAATCGTCCCATCAAATTGACAATTAGCAAATTGCATTTTAAAATATCATCCGCTAAAGTTTGAGATATTGTATAAAGATTCAAACTATTCATTTATGCTCAGCATTCTTTACTTTTCATTTCAGTGCATTATGGTGGATTAATTTTACATATATTGTACTATCAAACAAATTATATGAAAAAATTAGGCTCTGACCATATGCCAATTAAAACAGATAAAGCTATATATTGGCATGATGCATAATAAAATTCCATAAATATAAATGAAAAGAACTTTATTCTCAATAATAATGGTTAAGAAATTAAATAGAGACACTTAACAATCAATTGTGTTAAATCATTTACCGTCATTCCAGTTAACATTTATCGGAAGTTTGAGATGTAGATTCCCTAGCATTAACAAGACAGACTGTCTTGATAGTATAACCTGAAAATTATACTTATAATTTAAAATTTGAACAATAATTTTGAAAACTTTAGGGCACGAACACCATGCAATCATCTAATAAATATATCAAAACTATTAAATACAAATAATATCTAGATGGTTAACGTGGAGGGTGATGGGACCCCATATATCACCTTAATTAATTTTCAGAAATATGGGAAGCAATTTTCAATGAAGAGTATAAACATCATATATGAATTGAAGTATATTTTGTTCTTCATTGAATGTTCATTTGAATGTTCATTTCACATTATTATTGATCTGGTGATGGTCCAATTGATCATATTAAATAATAAAATCAAATTGAACTTCTAATTCAATATAGTGTTTGTTTAAATTGTACTACACATTTCGGAAACTTAATATGTTTCTCTTTAATTTAATAGAGAATAACTATTAATAGTAAAATTTTATTCTCCAACACAATGCAGTATTGACTCTTTCATAGTATTAAAATAATATTTTTCTGGAATATTGATACATATAAATTTGTACTTCTTCAAAAATACTAATATGTACTATTTTTGCTTCTTTTGAAGAAATATAATAATATTATTTTGAAATATTGAAATTGTAATGGCATGCTCTTCAAGAATAGATAAGTGTTGTATTTTTTGTATCTACTACAAGATATACAAAAGATATTCCATATTACTTTCTTGTATCGTCTAAATGTGATATCTTAAAATTAAGCAAATTCTTCTGAATTTACTAAAATAAAGTGTATAATCAATATAAAATTTTGTATTATTTAATATACATGATATTACATTATTTTCTGTTAATAGTAATTTCAAGAAGTATTATTATTATTATTATCATTATTATTATTAGTATTATTATTATTTTTTTAATAATCTATCTTAAATCTCATTGATATTTCAATTTATACTTTTTCACAAGCAGCAATATAATATTTATAAAGAATATTGAAAAATTGAATGTTATGTTTTTTTGGAATGATAAATTAATATTCATCTTGAATATTAATAATATAGAAAATTGTTTTCCTTTAAAAATTACAACAGTATTGAGTTGTTTAACTTGTGTTTCTTCACAAACACAACGATATATATATTATTCGAGATATGTGCTATTTCAAGAACACATGCTATGTTTTATTATTACTTATTCAAAAGAAATAGATAAATATTATTTGGAATATTAAAATCAGAATTCATGCTATTCAGGAGTGAGTAACATCCTTCTAAAATATTAATTATAATGTTCTTTTTACTTCAGAAGTAACATCAAACTATATTTATTAAATATTCAAGAAGTATATTTTCTAATAGAATGTAATATTTGCAAATTCGTGTTTTTTCAAGAGCAACAATAGATAAATTATTAATTTAAAATAAAAAAATTAAAACAAATAATAAAATATCCAAAAACAGTTATAAGTCCACAAAGCAGCTATAATGATTTATCAGTAATCAATTAATGTCAGACCATTTTTCGTACAATTCAGCTACAGAAAACGTATTCATGGTAGCCATATCAATGAGCCAAGTCAAACCACGAGCAGAAACTCAAAACTCGGGCTCTACTCGAGCAAAACATGTCTGAGCTTTTTTGGACCCGAGCCATGCGAGCGAAAGCTCGACCAAAGAATGAGGCTCGGCCTGAACTTTCGACTTGAGCCTTAGCAGGCCGGCCGGGCCGAGCCGAGCCGAGCTGGCTCGTGTTTTTTATAAAATTCCTTACAAATCTATAATTTTTATATTGTTTTTAAAATTTGTGCAATTTATGCGTATTATAAATAATAAATAAATATTAATATATAAAAATACATTTAAACTTTTTTTTAATTTTATTTAGTCAGGGCCGGCGATGACGCCCCAAAATGGGGCTCGGTGGAACTCAAGCTTTATATATATATATATATAGTGGTGAGTTTTCCTGTTTGATACACATTCCTTAAAAATATATTCTTTTAAAACTCATTTTCAACCACACATTTTTCAATAAAATTATATTTTTCATCACATTAGTAATTTTTCCTTACTTAATCACATATTTCTCATCATATTACTATTTAAAATATATTCTTTCCTCAATAATATCCATCAAACACATCATTAGACTCAATATGCTGCTACGTGTGTTAGCTTTTGGAAAATAATCGTGGCTTAAAAAAATTATTGAGCAATCGTTTAGCGTGTTATAAAATAAAGAGAATAAAGGAGCCAATTGACTTTTTATATTTTATTAAAAATCAAAGTTTCATATTTATAGAGAAAAAATTAATGATACAATGATAATAAAAATTAGGGTTGTATAAGTATAATTGTCATTCACTAATAATTATATTATTTACAACAATTTCAAAATATTCTATTTTAACTTTTATAAAATTTTAGAGAATGAAATAAACTCAGTATTTTACTTTATAGTAATTGTATTTAATAATTAATCATAGTTAATTTTGCTCAAAGTAATAAAACTATAAAAATATAAATTGACACGTTTTATAGAGTTCATTAAATTTTTCGTTATATAATGTACTTATTTTATATATCAGTGGTCTACATTTTTTCGTATATATGTCTAGATAATTTATGTAAATATGTATAGTATTTAATTTAACTAATTAGTTATTTATAATAACAATTAAATTTCAAATGACACAAAGATATGTTGATATATTATTTTGAAATATTGTAATGATTAATTATTACATCAGCTTAACATTCTATTAAATAATCGGGTCATAATTTAATAATAAATTTGAGGGTGTGTACTGTTTATCGAACTAATGTATAATATTTCTTAGCTAAATTGTACTTGAATTGTAAGAAAGGAAATTATTGCGAAAATTCTCTTTACTATGTTTGGTCTTTATTTTTTAAAATTCATTTTTTAAACTCATTTTTAACCATACATTTAATAAATACACAATTTTTTTATCAACTTTCCAAAAACGCATTTTATTATTATTTATTAAAAATCTAATTTTTATCTAAAATGAACAGGGGCTCATTTGAGTTGAAAAATGTTTACTATTTACAAATTTAAGAAAAATATCCAATATTTTCTGAAAATGTCTAAATACCCTTGACATGACTAGTTACACTTAGGCCCTGTTTGATATCTTTAATTTTCCATTGAATTTCATTTTCCAACATTGGCATGTTTGATAGTATATATTTTTCATGGTTGCTGCAAGATTATTATTATTATTATTATTATTTTTTTTTTTTTTGCAATTGAACTAAAATTTCATAGTCAATTGTTAAAAAAAAATTCACTTTAATGGACAATTTCCATATAAAATGAAGCTAAACGAACACTAAATTTTGATGAAAAAATAGTTTTCGAGCAAATTTTTTTTTTTTTTACTTTTTGGCAATGCTAACAAATTTCATAACCAGTTGTAAAAAAAATTTCACTTTAATGGACAATTTTCATGTGAAATAAAGCCAAACGTAAACAAAAAGATCCAAAATTTCAAAAATTTTCCATAGGGAAAATTATACCAATCAAACACATTAATTAACAATTCCCTGGGAAACAAGTTCTAGGCAATTACTTTCTCTATAATTCATTTTCTTTCCACCCATTTTCCACCCTTCCAATCAAACGGACCCTAAATTCTTCCGTTTGATATTGGAAACTATAGCACTAGTCCCTAATGAATTCTTAAACGGACACCAAACTTTCAACATTTTCCAGGTGGAAAATTATACCAATCAAACACAATTAATTACAATTCTCAGTAAAACAATTTCTAGGCAATTCAATTCCCTATAATTCATTTTCTTTCCACCAATTTTCCACCCTTCCAATCAAACGGACCCTTAGTGTGTTTTTCTACACTTCACGAGGGATAAATAGAGTTTGAAAGTTGTGCAGCTGAATGACTAACGATATTCTTGGGTCAAGTCCTGCCACAAAACTGTTGTATGTGAACTTAAGGTCGGCTCAAAGAATGAAATGAGTCACCAAATTATTGATCTCGGCGCTCTTGATGTATGTCGCATTAGATGTTGGTATAATACATCATCAAATAGGACAACGAACAAGTATTTAATGTAAATAATTTTTTTGTCATGTTGAGTCCACTACATCATATTATGATATCTTTCTTCTAATTGAGCTTTACTTTTCAAAAAATTATTTTCAACACTCTGGTTGATCTAACTGCATGATTAATAGCAACCACTATATATATATATAGTCTATTAGGCTTCAACTACAATTATTATTAACCTTTATTCATCAATCAATATTCGATCTAACTTTATGTTTAACAAAATAAGTAATTTAAACGTAAAGCAAATAATTGTGTAGACAAAGGTTGACGAGGGGTGACAAATGTCCTATTGTAACACGGTTTTGTATATTGAGACATACATGAAGGTCCACTTTGATGGTACAAAGACAAAAATATTACTTTTTGGCCAACTTCATATCAAGCCCCCCTTTCACAATCTTATTTCTCATAATAATACTTTTAAAGTTAAATGCTGATGAGAACAAGACAACTTATGTCAGTCCATATCTTGACATTCCGTGACCTTAAAAGGACATCACGATTAATTCCTCAGTCTTTTTCCTTCTTTATAAAAAGCATGCCTCTATGTGTATATAATAGTACGCTTCTAGCTTTGCATTTGGAAGGGAAAAAACAGAGAGAGAAAAAGAGAGAGAGAGAGAGAGAGATGTCATCTAAAATGCAGAGGAGAATGGCACTGCGCAGAAAGCTTCACATTTTGAAAACTCTTACGAATTCAAAATCAGTAATACTTAGTCATATACTCATATGAGTTTATAACTCTTATTATTCAAAACTTATTTGTTTGTAAATTTTAACGTTTGATTTTCTATATTGCCTTGTTGTTTGTGAAGGTACAGAAGAGTTCCATTATCATGGATGCCTTTCTCTACATCTACAAGTTGAAGCTCCAAGTAGAAGCCATCCAAAGAGAATACCAGTACCTTATAAATCATATCCAAGTCTCTCTCTCTCTCTCTCTTACACACAAGCTATAGAGAGTTGGGATTTCAAGATCAACCATATTAGGAGGAGCAATTTAAGTTATTTTTTATATATTGATTATTGATTTTGCTTTTAATTGAATTTTACCTTGACCAACGCTAAACAATTTTGGCATGTATAGTACGCAATATATAATTAAAGAAAATCTTACTCATTTACATGTCGAGTAGTGTCCAATAGACTAATACAATGTCCAAAGTGATTGGTCCATTGTATTTGACAAAACACGCTTTAACTTTTGTAAAATAAAAAAGAAGTTAAAATCTTGTTTATATTACTTTCGCGTCTCGTCCCATTGAACATGCCCTAATTAAATGTTAACTTTTGGTATATATGTGGGTGTGCATTATTAATTTTTTTCAAGTTTTTGATTATATGTAATTGTGCATGGATTGATCAGGAAGTGAAGGTAGAGAAGGATGGAACAAGATATGTAGTGAGAGTGACATGCAAGAAGGGACAAGACTTGTTGGTGTCAATTATTGAAGCCTTTGAAGAAATGAATCTTAATGTCCTCGAAGCCAGGGTCACCACCAAACACTTCTTCGGAATGGAAGCGATTGCTGAAGCTAAAGGCCAAGACATTGATTCAAGAATCTTGACTCAAACCATTCTAAAAGTCATTCAAAGGTCAACTGGAAATGTAGCTAACAATTAATATTAGTAATTTGAGTCTTGTTTTGTGATATAAATGTCAGTTTCTTTTTCAAGTGAAAATGTGATAAAATGACACCCCTGGGGGGGGGGGGTGCAACTTTCCCTGGGAAATTAAAAAATCACCCAAGAAAGTTTTAAGGGGAATATGGAACTTTTGTGACTTCTTAGATCCATGGGTATTCTTGCTTTGACAGTTCTTTCCATATAGGCATCTTAATCCTTTAAAATGAAATCTTTAAATAATGTACATATTTTAGACGAGAAGTTTCTAAATAATATTGAAGACAAAAGTCTTGAATCTAAGTCGTGAAACAGCAATCAATAACATTTGTACAAATAAAAATCTCTGGAAACTATATGTGCATGAAATCATTTTATTTCTAAATTATTTACAATAATTCACAAGTTCCCTAGAACAGTTTTTGGTGTGATTTTTGTTAACAAATTCCTTCCTGCTATGTCTTGGATTTTGTCCCTTATTAAAAGATAAGTTTCCGTGTGGTCCAAATCCAAGAAAAGTTCCATTGTGTTGAGCCCAATTATTAGGGGCCTTGAGAAATTTAGCCTCTCAAGTATTTAACGGATTTTCCCACACAAAACCTACTTCCAAAAGAATCTTTCTATGAAAAATTTCATATCTAATAGTTTAAATATAACTAATTTCAAAAGTAAGAAACAAAGTTAAAAATTTCAAAAATCAAATATTAATTTTATTTATTTGTAAAATAATTAATTAAATATATTAAAGTCACAATTTTATTCAATTTGAACAAAAATTATCGAATTAATTAGTACAAATTTTATAAGTCACAACTTATTTTTCTATCACAAATTTATCAAATTAATATGTCACATTATTCTTTGGTTACAAATAAAAAATTTATGGATCACAACTTATTTAATGGTCACACAATATCAAATTAATGGGTCGCCAATTATTTTTGGGTCACAAATTATCAAATTTTTGGCCATAACTTAACATATTTTTCAATCACTTATTATTTATTATCACAAATTATTTATTCCACTGGTCACATATTATTTATTGGTCACAAATTGACTAATTTATTGGTCACAATCTACCAAATAATTTGTGATCACCATCTCACTACTACCTCCAACAACATCGCCGCCAACACCAACATCATTGCCACCGAAACCGCCACCGCTACCTCATGGCAAACAACATCAACACCGCCAACTCCACACTCTTAAACAAACACCCACCATCACTGCCACCGCCACCGCCAAATACAATCGCTTGTACCCACCATCTACACCATCTCTACCACACCACTATCGAAACATCATCTCATGCACCACCATCTACACCACCTCCACCACAGTCAAACATCATCGTCCGCACCACCAAGACCACCTAATGTGATCCATGATACGAGGACAAGTCCAGGTAAGGATCCATTGATCGTTGAGGAAAGGCCTATGACTAGATCACGAACGAAGCGAGTCAAAAAAGTAATTTGACTACTTGATCAAGCCACGGTGGATGAAACATTGATACTGCAAGCAAATGGATAAGTTCAATGTTGGGCATGAGAGAGGAAGCGAAGTAGCAACTTGATTCAAGTAATGAACGAAAAGATCGGGACCGCATAGTTGTTTAGCATGCCCATTTACTGAGTCCATGAGGGAGGGCCTCAAATGATCTATGTGACCACATAGAATTACACTACGCAGCCGCATAGTATATTTTCGGCCACGAATTTTTCAAATTTCGCGTAATTTTCTATTTTAGTTAAAACTCTTGTACGATATATTTTTGATAACTTTTGAGGCCTAATTTCATTTTTAAGTAGGTTTTATGGGTTCCATATAAATAGGACTCATTTCATTCATTGTAAAAAAAGACAATTTGAGAGATATTATTGCAAGTTTTATTGTTTTCTTCTTGTTTTTCATTCAATTAATTCTGAACTTATCAATAATTAAATTCTTGTGGTGTTCATCAATTTAAGTAAACTTCATGAGTTTTGTGATCACGTGGTCAAGATATTTCTAGCGATTGTCTTGGTTCTTTGATTCAATAATTTATTGGGTCGATCTTTCAAACATTAATTCTTGACTTTTTAGGTTTGATCTAATCTGTCATGAATTTTGTAGTTACAATAGCTATGTAGGTTTCCATCAATTGGTATCAGAGTAAGGCTTCAAAAATCAAGGTTATATCATTTTTTTATTTTTTATTGAGTCTTTATTTTTCATTATCCGTATTCTTCGCGTTCTTCAATTTTTTTTTTGTCTACAATCTATAAAATTCCAAACTTGTTTACTAATTTAGCATCTAAATTAGTTTTTGTTTGTTTTACTGGTATATAGTTGAATTTTTTAGCAAAAAAATGAAAATTCAGAAAATTACCAGAAGGACAATTTTTTTTTTTTAAAAAAATTCCAAATTTAAAAGTGTCCAATTCAAATTCCAGAAATGCCTTCTTAAATTTTTTTCATTATTGTCCCATTCAAAGTACCAATTTCTACTTTTTGAATCATTCTAGAGTCAATTTTTTCCTTATTCAAATCTTTGTTTGAAACTCTATAAGAATTGAATTTTGAATTAGATCAAATTAGTTCTTTGAAATGCTTGCAAGAAAGCAGTGAGTGAAAAAATGCAAGAGTGGTGACACTAATAGAGGGAACAAGCCAATTTGAGTGATACACATGCGTATACACATTAGGCAAAGATTAAATTAGATTTAAGATGTCGGATAAAAACGGGTCTATTTCAAGCAAGAATAATAATCAAGTCAACATGTCGGATGAGGTAATACGACGGTTTGTAAGGTTGTTTGAGGATGTGAGAGACGGATTGGATAGGTAAGATACATTGTTTGCTAATTTACGTGGCGAACAACCTAGAGAAATTCCTAGCGCAAGGAGGTAAGGAAGGCGGGATCATCGAGCGGATTTTGCTAGTAAATGTGAAGTGGATAAAGACATTAATGAGGATGCATTGGTGGATGTCGAATTGGGAAGAATGAGAAACAAAGGAGTTAAGCATTAAAGAAAGAGTAGATATCTTGTTGGAGATGGTATTGATCAAAGTATGGGCAATATCAAAATGACAATGCCTTTATTCAAATGAATGAGTGATCCAGATGTATACTTGGAGTGGGAAAGGAAAGTAGAGTTGATATTTGATTGCCACAACTACTTAGAGGAAAAGAAGGTAAAGATTACGGTACTTGAATTTACCAATTTTGCTATCATTTGGTAGGATCAAATAGTCACATCTAGGAGGAGAAACCGTGATAGACCTATTAATACATGGGAAGAATTGAAGGCTATCATGCGGAAAAGGTTTGTGCCTATCATTATTAAAAGGAGCTTCGTCAAAAATTGAAAAACCTCTACCAAGGTTCTAGAAGTGTGGAGAATTATCACAAAGAAATAGAGATTGATATGATTAGAGCAAATGTTGAGAGGATATGGGGACCACCATGACTCGATTTTTGAATGGTTTGAATAGGGAGATAACTAATGTGGTAGAGTTGCAACATTAAGTGCAGTTAGAAGACATGCTACATATAACTATGAATGTGGAAAGGCAATAAGAGGAATGGGACAACTAGATATTCATCTGATTCTTGGGATCTAACTCTTCTTTGAAAATCGAAGTGGGATGATAATACAGGTGATGGGACTATTTTGAATAGTGAGATTGAACCACCAAGGGGAAATGAGAAAGTTGCTAGCAAAATTAACCCAAAATAGATTCCCAACCTTCTAAGAATCGGGATATCAAATGCTTTAGATATTTGGGATCGGGACACATTGCTTCTCAATATCTAAACAAAGGGCAATGATTTTGCGTAACAGTGGAGAAGTGGTGAGTGATAGTGATGGTGATGATGATGATATGCCAGCGTTAAAGGATGCTAGAGATGGTGATGGTGATGGTGATAGAGTAGAGTAGCCGCTAGGGGGAGTTATTTATGGTGATACATGCTCTCAATACATAAATTAAATTGGATGATGTAGAGCAACAAAGGGAGAACATATTTCATATAAGATGTCAAGTCAACAACAATGTATGTAGTATGATTATTGATGGGGTAGTTGTACTCATATTACTAGTACTACACTTGTTGAGAAATTAGGATTAATTACGATAAAGCATCATAAGCCTTACAAATTGCAGTGGTTAGATGAATGTGGAGAGGTTAGGGTATGTAGCCAAGTTTTGTGAATTTCTCAATTGGGAGGTATAGTGATGAAGTGGTGTGTGATGTAGTTCCTATATATGTTTGGCACATTTTGTTGGAAAGGCCAATGCAGTATGATAGGAAGGCGAAGCATGATGGATTCAAGAATACGCGCAACTTTATAAAAGATGGAAGGGCTGCTACTCTTATACCATTAACACCAAAACAGGTCTATGAGGACCAATTGAGATAGAGATGTGAGGAAGAAAAGAAAAACAAAGAAAGGCAAAAAGAGATTAAGAGAGAAGATTGTGAGTTGGCAAATTGTGAGGAAAAATAACAAAACCACAAGAGAGAAAAGAAAAAGAGTCTATTAAGAGTAGAGAAAAATTAAAAGTGAGTTTCTATGCGAAAAAATAGTGAAATTAAGAGGGTTTTAGTGAGAACTAACAAACCCCTCCCTAGTTTGGATATTTCTTTAATGCAAGAACTCAAAGACTCGTACCATGAAAACCTATTTAGTGAAATACCACCATTGAGTATCCAATTAATTCAATGCAAATGGAGATGTTGATGGCATTGAAAGACGAACATTCAACTATGGCATGGTAAAGATCAATACCCCATACATAGGTCAGATGATGTTCTAGCATATAGTAATAGTTTTTTCAGATCGGGCATGTACTTTTACAAATATTAATGCATTTAATATTTATATGAGAATAATATGTCATTTTTCCACATGTATTCATAGGCAAACAATTACTAGTTAGATATTCTAATATGTTGTAAGAAATTAATTGAGTATGATAGACAATTGGGGTACATTGTTTGTGATTCGATGCATGAGGATCTATATTTCAATCTTGAAGGCCTTAACTATTTTGGTTTGAACCTATGGATTATGCTGGGAACCAATTTAGTATCATCTACTACTTCTATTACACGTTTGATATGATTTATTGTTTAAATCCGTTAACTTTATATGTTTTAATTCCTTTAACTATTATTGTAAGTGGTAATTTAGATAGAAAGCAAGGGATTAAATTATATTCATCTCAAGCTAGCAAAAGGAAGAAGCATAAAGTATTCGAATAAGGTGATTAGGATTGGGTACTTAGGCAAAAATGGCTTGTTCGAATGCAAAGAAGGTCAATATTACATCATAGAGGAGATAGATCATTCCACGTCATCACAAGGATTGAAACTAGTGACTACACTTTGGATCTTCAAATTAAGTTAATATAATTTGCATTTTTTATGGTACTTATTGTTGACCTATGGTTGATTTCATCCTTAATATTTTGATCATAACAAATAAGATTAATATTACTTCTAACAATTGATTTTGAGTGATGATAGTTCAATGTTAAAATCAATCAAATATTGCCAAAATCAACACATTATAAATCGGACTTGAAATGAAGATCAAAGTGAAAGTTAAGCATTCAAGTCAAATCATTTGAGACGATAGCTCAAAAGATCAAAATCAAGACTATCA